>JAVJIF010023242.1:0-86063 GCA_038442645.1 Agave tequilana
CTCTAGAGATGGTGGATTTGCATCAATCTCCACCTGCTGCGATAGCTCCTTGGTCTTGCTGATCTCCACCTGCTGAGAGACCGTAGGCTTCATAAAGAAGCCTCATCGAAAGTGACATCCCTGCTGAGTATGAACTTGTTGTCCATTGGATCCCAAATCTTGAACCCCTTGATTCCACGCTTGAAACCGACGAACACACCTTTCTTTGCCCTTGGGTCCAACTTATCATCTTTGACATGATAATAGGCTGGACATCCGAAGACCCGTAGCAAATCATAGTCAGCAGCTGCTTTTCCTGATCAAGCCTCAAGAGGAGTCTTCCCCCTATCGCAGACGAAGACGACGATAACCTATTCACAAGGTAGCATGCATACGCCAAAGCTTCAGCCTAAAACTTCTTTGACAGTCCTGCATTGGATAACATACACTGGACCTTCTCTAGCAAGGTCCTATTCATCCTCTCTGCTATCCTATTTTGTTGCGGAGTCTCTCGTGCCGTGAAGTGTCTCTCTATGCCCTTATCAAGGCATAACTGTAGGAAAGGATCTGATTTGTACTCTCCTCCATTATCTGAACGGAGAACCTTGATCTTCCTTTCCGTGCTTCTCTCCAAGTTCACCTTCCACTTCACGAACAGTTCTAGGACTTCTCCTTTGTGTCGCATGGTGTACACCCAACAACGCTTAGAAAAATCATCAATAAACGACACAAAATAATGGTTACCTCCAATCGATGCAGTCTTGGTAGGTCCCCAGACATCCGTGTGAACATAGTCAAGAGTCCCCTCGGTGCAATGTGATGCTGTGCCGAACTTCACCTTGGTCTTCTTGCTGATGATACAATGCTCACAAAATCCATCTTACAGGTTTCAGCACCCTTCAGCAACCCTTGCCTCGCAAGAGTTTGCATTGACTTCTCTCCTACGTGTCCTAGCCTCATGTGCCACAGCCTGGTTGAATCCTCCTCTGAACTGGTAGAAGTCGCCACTTGCCCTGTCACCGTACTATCCTTCAAGTAGTATAGGTTATTCCGGCGATCGACCTTCAACACCACCATCGAACCTTTTGTCATTTTAAGGACTCCTTCCTTAATAGGCACCCCAAGGCCCAATGACTCAAAGCTCCTACGGAAATTAGGTTTCTCTTCAACTGAGGTACATACCTCACTTTCTTTAGCTCTCTCACCAACCATCAAATATTCTGATTGGAATTGTACCAACACCCTCCATGATGCAGGATGATCATCGCCCATGACGACCGAACACTCCTCCAATTTCTCAAAACTGTAAACCAGTCCCGATTAGGGCATACATGGTATGTTGCACCTGTATCCATGATCCACTCGTTTTCACCTGAGTAGCCTATGATGGGGTTAGTAACTGAAAATGAGAACACCGACGAATCTGAGTCTGATCCATCTGCCTGTGATTTACTGCTTGGAGTGTTAACCACCTTTGCTAGATTTGCCTCAGATTTTGATTCCTTCTTCTTTCCCTTGAACTTCGGACAGTCCACCTTCCAATACCCTATCTCTCTGCAGAAGAAAGCACTGATTTCTTTGAGATCCCTAAACCCTGGCCTGGACTTTGGTCTTCCTCTTACCTCCTTGCCCTTCCTCAATGAACCCCTGCCTCTTACTTTCAGTGCCTGCGCCGATGAGCTTGACTGAGAAGGATAACTCTCCTTTTCCTCGTCTCATAACTTATCAGTGCAGACGACACCTCATGGTAGTCCAGAGTCTGCCTACCATTGATAAAGGGCAGAGTGAATGTCTCATATTCCTCCTCCGGGAGTGAATTCAGGAAGATGATCACCTTATCTTCCTCATCTACCATGACATCCACGTTCACCAAATCTGTAAGAAGCTTTGTGTATCGGTTTGATGTGCTCATTCACTGTGCTCCCCTTCTTCATCTGAAACAGGCACAACTTACTCTTAAGCTGCAATCTTGACTCGACACTCTTCGTCAGATATTTCTTCTCAAGGGTTTCCCACAGATGCTTTGTCGACGTCTCATGTTGTGCAAGATATTTTATGTCTTGCGATAAACATGAACGAATCAACCCACACGCTAACCTGTCATCTTTGCCCACTCTTCATCAGTGGTCGTGCTTCTCTTCTTCTCCAGAAGGAAAGTATCCTGAGGTTCGATGCATTCAGGGCATCCAAACCTCACATCTCCACATCTCGAAATTATTTGTGCCATTGAACTTTACTACATCAATCCTCGGATGAGGATTCATGGTCTTAACCGAAGCAATTTCTTCTGCCATCTAGATTACTTGATCCTCTAACTATGCGGGGGAAAAACAACCAACTGGAAATAGATCACTACTCGATAAAAATTTGATTTGTACCTTTTTCTCGAAACCCTAGATTGAGTTTCTCACCGGATCTATTCCACCGATGATTCCCTGAGCACTCCTTGTGTTGTTCTGTGATCAACACACGTTCCACGAACACAACTACCTCTGATCTGAGATCGACACACGATCTCCACCGAATCAGATCCCGAAGCCCTCCGAATCTCCAGAAAAATCCCAAACGAACCTGGGAAGCTCTGATACCACTTGTTATGCCAACGACAAAAACCAGAAGAGGAATCCCTGAATCTCTCAAGCACGAAGAATAATTCCAAAACAGCACAACATCAAATACCAGAGAAAGAACACACGCAAACAACAATCTAACGAGGTTCGTCCTCAATGCCTACGTCCGGGGCAATCAAAGAGAGATTATATTACTTTGGAAGATCGATTACAATACTAGCAATACCTCTGATCTCAAGAGAGCTCCAGTTTTTCCAACCTTCAACAAAACCCTAGAAATCTCATATTTATACAAACAGGTTTCTAAATCAGCAACACAGCCCGCACCCGCTTGTCGGTCGACCGGGTGGTCGACCGACCCTTCCCACCGGTCGACCGGCGGTCGACCGAGCTCTATCCTTGTGCACGTTGTGCACGTCGGTTGACCAGGCCGGTCGACCGAGCACCTGCTACTGCGGGCGGTCGACCGGGCGGTCGACCGATATCCTGCTTCTGCTGCTGTAAGCCTGGTTTGCTGCTGCTACTTCCTCCGTCTTTTGTCGCCGACTTTCTCGACGATCCTTGTCGACTTCCTCTACAATACTTCTCTCTTTTCAACAGCGTTCTTAGGCGCCATCATGTTGGAAAATTGCCTCAAGTAAGAGATGATGGCCAGAAGATTCAATCAAATTGGAGAAGAAAGAAGACTTGAAAGAGAAGAAACTCCAAAAAATAAGGTGGCAGTCGGCAGGTCTGTCGACCGCACCTAATGGGTTGTCGACATGGCCTGTCGACAGCAAGTAACAGAGAAGAAGCCCGATCTCATATTTTCAATAGGCCGAAGGCACTGTCGACAGGCGTGAGAAGGTTGTCGATAACTCAAACGCCAAAATAAGAATCCATTTCCTATTCAAGCGCGTTCAGATTTCCTTTTTGAGGGAGTTCAAATTGGAATCAAACCTACTCAATGAAGATTTGTCTTTAAAGTTTAAAGGGTCTAAAATTCTTCTAGATCAAGAAAATTAACTCCTATAAGGATTGATCAAGTTCTTCAAGCATTCGAGATCAAGATCACCTCATAGTTTAAATAGGATTTGTATGTAAAGTCCTATAAATAAAAATTATAACTCAGTATATTGTAACGTACTAAAAACACAAGGAAGCCAAGAAAGAGAGAGGAAGATGATGATGTATAGAGAGAAAGTATACTCTTATAATCGTGAGGGATTCAAGGGGAAAATGAATACTCTTGTGGGAATCAAATGGGAATATTAGATCTCTTGTATCAAGTTTATTAATAAAACTCCTCAGGTTTTCTTCCGTGGACATAGTCTAAGTTTGGGCCGAACTACGTTAAATTCTTGTGTTCTTGATATTACTCTTTTATCTTGGTATTACTAGTTTGCTCTACAATAATTTTTTTTACAAGTATTACATATTTTCATGTTCCACAATATCAATCACGGTCTTGAGCATGCACAACGGTTGGTGTCATAACCCTATTGTTGGTCTGAACACTTGGTATCATAGATGTTGTATTGCACAACACATCGGGGATACAGAGGAGGCTTTTGAGAAAAGTTTTGGGTTGGATGGGAGAGAGAGAGAGAGATCTAGATTATGGACTCCACTCTCAACAAAAGTACTAGTTGTGGTGGTGATTTTCTGTCACAAGTGATGGACAATCGATCCTCACCACAAACGAGAAATAACATGGGATAGTGCATGTAAATAAAGCACAAAATAGAAAAGAGAAACACACATAATTTTACGTGAAAACCCTTAATTGAAAAAAATCACTGGGAGGAGGAGAAGCTTCATTATAATTCTCAGGTTACATAATTTATGAATCAAGAGGGTGTATACGGATTGGAATCAGGATTTGAATTAGGCCCGAAATTAGATTCAGAATTCCCTCCTTATCTTCATTAGAGTAGAAGGTCTACTTATATTTAATTGAGCTGTTGGCATAGAGGTAGACAGGTACATGTGAGATCTTTGTAGTTGCACGATTTGCACATGTCAACTTGTAGTAAAAGCCGCGATCAGTGGTGCTGCTTTATAGGAATAGCATGCAGAAAAAATACACCACTATCCATAACTGCTTGCGCTGAGGGATATTATACGTTAAGAATATGGAGGAAATAAGACTACGTAACTGTCGGCGGAGATTTAGGGTGATCTTTTGCTGGAGCTGCTTGATTCAGAGCTGAAATCATCGGAAAAGAGAGAACCTTGGACTGGAGAAAATCTTTAGGAGGTCGGGTATAACATAGACTTTGGAGGAGAGCTCTATTATTATTCAGAAAGTTGGAAGGTGAGGGACATGTGTCACTATCTGAACATGGTCAGATTTTGACCACTGCACACAAGTAATGGGTTTTGAGTTTGGTTCCGTCCATTTTCAATGAGAGCACTCCAAGAGATTCTACTTAATAGTTGACCGATTCGTGGTGGAGAGGTATGACGTCACTCTAACCCTCGACTTTAATGTGAGGCTTGAATATCCTTGTTAGGAGGGGGAAGCAAAAAAAAAACAATACACATTGTAGGCATTTGGCCGTCCCTATTAATAATTAAAAATAAAAAAATTAGTTGTTTCCTATCTCGCTACATTTCTCCACCCTCCTGTATTATTTAGCAAATTGATAAGTAGGTAGTATCAAATTGAAAAATCTAGAGATAGGCATTTGGATCGTGATGAAAAAAATTAAAGAGAGAGAAGATGTTGTTGGATAGAGATGAAAAAGAGATTAAAAAAAATCAAAACTATAAAGATTAAGATTTTTAAATTTTGAAACTATATTTATCAGTTAAAGAATAAAAATTACTAAAATAGTAATGTCTAATTATATTATACCTAAAGTTTTCTAATGAAATAATAGAAAATTGGCCTTGGACTCCTCTCTTTTCTATTAATTTAGGGAAAACATCAATTATAAATTTATTTCCGCCTCAACCTTAATTCACGTTAGCATAAATTGATTCCTCTCAACCACTACTTCTTTATATATTTTTATTTTCTCTTTTACCCTTCCCTGTTGCTCCTGACGTTGCCCTTCCCTCAACACTTACCTTGACGCAGAGCAATTCACAGATCGACCTGTGCGATCAGGTCATCATGGTATTGAAAAGGGCGCGGGGAGCCCCTCCTGGGGGCGGGGGGCAAAGCCCTCGGACCAAAATTTTTTGGAATCAACCTTTTTGCAGATCTCGTTTGTCCGTGCTCATGTTGAGTTTTATTTGTATTTGTGATCGATGTGGTATTTAGATCTGCATTGTATATCGATCATTGCCGCTGCAGTCGAAGTTCTCACAAAGTCCTCATATAAAAGATTACGATTTTGAGTTTTTGATTTATTTTTTACTGGATGATGACAATGATGAACTGTGAGGAATCTTTTTATGTGAGGAATGCGACTCAAGGACTGCTACTCATGACCTGATTTTAATTTTAGGGGAGTTAGAATTTTAGAGGAGAGTAACATAGCAAGAGAAGAGATCATCGCAGTCCTCATAATAAGGAGTTCGACCATGATATCAGTCCTTATTACGAGTAGTAATCTAGATAATAAGAGTTGCGACCATCATAACAATCCTAATAAAAAAAGACTGTGACAATCCTCATAATAAGGACTAGGACTATGGTAGCAGTCCTTATTATGAGTACTACTATTATAATAAGGACCGCGATCATGAGGACTGCAACTAAGCAGTTCTCACAAAGTCGCAGTCGCAGAACGCTTCGAAGTTGAAGTCACAGTTCTCATAAAGTTGCAGTTGCGGAACGCTTTCAGTTACGGTGATGGTCATGGTTAATATTTAAAATGTAGGTTTTTAGTCTTTTTTGTATTTCGCTATTAAAACTCTGCTCGACACACAGCTGCAATCTATGGCCCGCTAAAAAAATAAGGCTCAGGGGAAAATTTGTAATTGAGGTTTTTTGCTAATTAAGTTTTAATATAGGAGATTCAGCCCAAAACTCCCATGAAATAATTGATTTTCTATTTAAGGTCAAAATTCACGGATAGAATCTTTTTGTAATATTTCAACTAATACTTTTTATAGTAGCATAGATGGGCATTGTCTATTTTCTTTGAGACTACTAAAATTTTCTAAATCTATTTTTTTTAAAAAATTACATTTTCACCATTAGAGGTGGGTGAAAAATTTTGGTAATCTACGGTGGAAAAGTGTCAAACATGCGCGTACGCGCACACACACGCATATGTAAATCTATGTATGTACATAGACGAAATATTTGGACATGACATGCAAACTCATGCACAATGCACAAGGGGATATCTTCATGTCTACATACACAAAATGTTTGGAATCGACATGCATGCTTACTTGACTGCTTTTAAAACTATTGCCTAAGTAAAGCTAATTTCCCATTTGACTCGTTACCCAAAGAAGCTGCCGCGTACCATTCATTATTCTCAACGTTTTGACAGAACACTTTTCTACGAAACTTAATGAAATTTTACTCAAGGATGTTCACTATTTATGCCATGTGGCGCATTGATTAAGAGGCTCTTCCTCCTCATTAGATTTTTACTATAGTTATTTTCGTAGTGATATTATTTTCAAATTCAAAATTCAATTGTGTGCACCTAATGTTAGGGCATGAAATGTTAATTTAGATATTTATAAAATTATCATTCAAAATATTTAATTTAATCAAATTTACTCCTCATGTTATCTTTTAACTGTTTCAAAATGCAATTACTTGTTTACTCTCATTTTTTTTAAAATCAAATTTACCCCCATTGTTATCCCCCCATCGCGCATCCTCTCTCCCTCCTCCCGCGACCTCCTCTCCGCTCTCCTCCCGAGAATTCCCCTCCACCCTTGAGCTCGAGTGCCCCCTGCGCGAGCTGGCCTGCATGGAATTGGATAATTAGATCAATTAAATTAAATTAAATTTGAATTTATTTAGAATGGTACTAACGGAAGTTGGGGTATTAAAGAAATTTCACTAAAAATTACGAAATAATCTTTTTTTATGCTTTTAGTTAACGGTGGAGGCAATTTTGATCAAATTAAAGAATTAAGGAGGTAATTTTAAAAATATGAAGATTTGTGAGGTAATTTCAAAAATACAAAAAATTTAGAGGGTTTATATAAGAATAACTCAAAAACAATAAAAATAAATTGGTCGTTCTATTAATAATTAGAAAAAAAAGACAATAAATTAGTTGTTTCCCATCTTGCTACATTCCTCCACCCACATCCAATCGTTGCTTACCCTTGCCCGCTCCCTCGCATACGCAAATTTAAAAATAGAAAATTCAAACTGAACCGCAAAACTCTCCCCCTCCTCTCAGCCGTCCATTTCCCAGATCCCCTCGAATCCAATGACCCATATTTGAGAAAAGATTGAGGCTGGAAGTCACGCGCTTTAACCCACGAATCACAACGAAAAGAACAAAGAGGAGAAAAAAGAACAGGAGAAAAAGATAAAATAAAAAGAACAAAGAAAAAGAGAAAGAGGGAGAGAGAGAGGGAGAGAGAACAAACAAGGGGCACATTGTTTCTCTTTCTCTCTCTCTTTTTGATCCTTTAACTCTTTCCCTTTTGGGCATCCTCTCTTTCTTCCTCTTTCTCTTCTCCAACCATCTTTTGGAGAAGAGAGAGAAAGAAAGGATGAATGTGATGCGGAAGTTCAAGAGCTTTGCTGCTTCTTCGGGTCGAAACTCCTCCTCGGATTTGGTGAGCCCAGTTCTCCATTCAATATACATTTAATTTTTTTTTTTTAATTTTAAAATCTTTTAGATGATTGTGAAATGTCTACCATCACGGGTTCATTTTTTTCCTTCAATGAACTATTTATTTACACTGCAAGTTTGAGATAGGATCGCCAAGGGGTTAGATTTTTCGAAAGGGAATTTAGGGAGGAATTTTGATGAACATTGAAGAGAAGTTATTATGCGTCTCCAACGGATGATTCAACGTTGGAGAGAAGTTGGGCGTAAATCGATTCTTTAGAGGTTTCATTTCCAAATGGACCAGAAACTCATGTGGGGAAAAGGAACACAAATAGGGTATACACGCGCCTGAAAAAAGAATCAAGCCAAGAAACAGTCTTATTTCTAAATTTCAGTAGCTTTTTCCTCTTGCACTTGTGTATGCATCAAAGCTTTTTAGCTCGGGCGGATCTTTGCTCTTTTTCTGCATGTATTTTCTGGGTTGATCTCATTAAAACGTTATTGAATCGCGGGGGACCTTGACGGTTCACCGTTTTACTCAAATAAAAATTGGTTGTCATATTCTGTAAATTGTAGATTGTTTCAGTCATGTCAAGATATTTAAGCATGAATGTTGTCATATTTTGTAAATTGTAGATTGTTCCAACCGTGTCAAGATATCTAAAATCACTTTAAGATTAAGAAGCATGGATATTGTCATATTTTGAAAATTGTAGATTGCTCCAATCATGTCAAGATAATTAAAATCACTTTAAGATTAAGAAGCATGGATATTACATGTCAATTGGGCTGGACTCAAGTTTCCCTAAAAAAAATTAGGCATGACACAGATCAACTACCCGACACGGTGACAAATAGGTACAAGTGAAACAACAATGACACTGCGAGAGGTGTCGTGTCCAAATTGTGTCCGACATGGAATGACTTTACAATTGAAGTGTTCGTGCTCTCTAAAGGGTTTGAATGCATAATGAGGTGATTTCCAACTTCACTGCTTAAATAAAAAAAATGATGAAACCTAGTTTGGAATTGATGAAATTGGTGACACTTAAGCATTTAGTTTCGGAGAATTTAGCCTTTAAATAATAATACTATTTTGGGAGGTTAGAATACTAGCGAGACTTTCAAATCCTCAATGTTAATCCATACCAATTGTAGAATGGGTGCTGACTATCCATTTGCTAGCTGACCATAACATATAGAGCATGCAAGAAGAATGAATGGTTTCATGTTTTTTTTTAACCATTTTGATCTAACATCGTGAATTTTTCTTAAAAGGATCGTAATTAAGTTCTTTTCTTGTCTTCTTGTTCATGAACACAATGTCAGGGTGGAGATTCTGGTGCAAAGAGGGTAAAAGTTGAGCAAGATCTGAACGAAGAAAAAGCTACGTGTCTTGAACAGAATACTACTTCAAAAGATATAGAGTCTGATACTGGCACATCAAGTCAATATCTTACCAATGCAAGTGAAAAACGAGATGCAGATCAACTTCCAAAGAAAATGAATGAAATGACAATCAAAGATGAGGAGAGTGATGACAACAATTCTAAGGTTGTTTCCCCCTTTTTTCATAGAACATGGTTATCATGCGATTTTTATACATTTACAGCTGACAGTTGTGGATCATGCAGGACACAGAGACCACAGTGACGAGAGGAAACGGAACAGAAACAGGTCAGATAATAAAAGCAGTACTAGGTGGTCGGAATGGACAGCCAAAACAGGTGATCTGTTTTTCCTAAGATTAACATGTTAGTCATTTTCCCGCTGATTACATGATACTGTTGTTGGATATAATAGTTGTCCAAATAAGATCTCATATATAAATAGCTTCTTTAACATGATCAAAGGAACGCAGAGTTTTAGGCATACCTGATTCCATCTCGAAAGGAATGACGAAGGTTGCACAATCTCGAGGACGCCGGAGTTGAGGGAGAGGATTTTTCTCTTCTGTCATCAAGTTCTCTATCCTTAGAGGAGATGAGAGGCTTCCAAGAGAGAGATTAGGTCATTGTGGTGAAGAGGGAACCCTACCCATGATATATATATAGCATCAAAGAATGCTAATTCAACTCATCATA
This sequence comes from Agave tequilana, assembly GCA_038442645.1. NCBI lineage: Eukaryota > Viridiplantae > Streptophyta > Magnoliopsida > Asparagales > Asparagaceae > Agave > Agave tequilana. Next base: position 10,324 of record JAVJIF010023242.1, read on the forward strand.
GATTTAGGCCCTTAATTGATAACACGAGTTTCACACGAGTAGATGAGTCCCACATTTTAATTTAAATACACTCATGGCTAAGTGTAATCGAAAACGTGTCTAAACCCAAACCATTTAGGCTTGATCAATTCTTTATTGGGTCAAACAATATAGGTTAAAGTGGGCGGGTGCAAATATCCAATTGAATTGATTAGGTCTAAATTAAATTAGACTTTAAAACATAATAAGTCTAACAATCTCCCACTTGAGCCAAACAAGTCATATTGAATAAATATTATGCATAACTTTATGACGTCAAATTTTAACCGCCAACAAATCATGTTTCAAAACAATCTGGTCTATTAAGTGTCCTACCACCGAACATGGGCGTCCGCTACCTTCTGCATAATCGAGGTTGGACCTTCCCCATCACAAGTTTTATAACTTTTAACGGCATAGATCAAATGTGGACGTGTGGCATAGAAATGTCCTCTGATCAAATAAGATACAATTCTAATTGGTCTCCACTTTATGACTCCAACGAGTCTAACTTTATGACTCTAACGAGTTCAACTGCTAATAAACTCAAATGCGCAAACAAAAAATCAAAAGAAATTTAAAGAAAAAGTTATCACTTTATAATTGGAATCAACAAATATACATATAGCGCACTTAGAAATAATACCTGTTACATAAAATTATCCATGCCTACTAAACCAGGATATCATCATGACTAACCATCCTCATATGAGCAATATGCTCTAAGAAGATTTTATGTGGAAGCCCTTTAATGAGAGGATCTGTAATGTTAAAAATAGTATTAACACTATCAATAGATACAATGTAATTCCAAATTTTATCCTTGATGATAAGAAACTTAATGTCGATATGCTTCAACTTTGCTGAGCTCTTGTCACTATTACAGTAAATCTCTTTAGCTCTTATTGTCACAGTGTAGCCATAATGACCTCTCGACTAAATCCATCATCTACCTATAATCAGAAAAATATAACCTGAAATGGACTTTCTATTGTTGATACATCCAGCATAATCTGAATCTATATATCCGATCAGTTACATCTGAGCAGATTTCATTTAGTCTTCTGTAGATATCGCATTACCTTCTTGGCAGTCTTTCAGTAATCAATCTAAGGATTGATCAAGTATCTGCTAAATTTCTCAACGGTATATGCTATGTCTGGACATGTATAAACTTGAGCATACATTAGTCTTTCAACTGCCGATGCATGTTGAATGTCTTTCATTTGCTTTTTCCGTAGATCGTTCTTGGGACATTGGAGTAGACACAACTTATCTCCCTTAGTGACAGGCGTATCACCCGAAGAGCAATTCTTCATGTCATATCTATTTAGTACCTTACCGATATAGGTTTTTGTGAGTGAATCCCTTTGCGACAAGACGTGCCTTATACCTTTTGACATTGCCTTTCGAATCCCGCTTAATTTTGAACACCCATTTACAACCAATCGGTTTCTTACATTTAGACAACTCTATTAAATCCCAAACATCATTGTCCTTCATGAATTTTAACATATCATTCACGGTATTTAACGATTTAGTGGAGTGAATACTGAGTTTGGCCTCATTCAAAGATGTGTTGTCATCCTTTAACCCTATGTCAAACTCATGCTCTTGGAGATAAACTATATAGTCATTTGCAACAGTCAATCTTCTCTCCCTATTCGTTCTCCTAGGCACTTGTGGTTGAGAATTTTCATATTCTACTTTATCAGCATGATTTACTTCAGGATGAACTATATTTGTACCTTGTACGGAATAACTGTATTTTCATGCTGGGATAGAACAACTACTTCATCATTAGAACAGTTGTCATGGATATAACAATTGTTCTTCCTCAAATGTGAAATCTTTATGTAGTTGACTCCCACTGTTCTGAACCTTCTCAAAAAATATAACATTATTCGTCTTTATGTTCTTTAGTGGAGGGACAATAAAACCTAAAGCTTATATACCTTTTACAATATCCTACGAATATACAGCTAATTGTCTTTAAGTCCAGCTTCTTCTCATATAGTATATATGGACGAGCTTCTGCTGGACAATCCCAAACATGTAGATGCCTAATACTGAGAGATTTCTCAGTCCATAACTTATATGGAGTTTTAGTCACTGTTTTACTACGTACTCTATTAAGGAGGTAGACAATCGTCTTTAAGACTTCACTCCATAATGACTCTGGTAGAGTAGTGTGAGCTATCATACTCCTAACCATGTCCTTTAGTATGCGGTTTCATCTCTCAGCAACACTATTTTGATGAGATGTCCCTGGTATGATGTACTGAGCTATAATACCACTCTTTCAGAAAATTGGTAAAAGATTCTGGACATCTACATGATCCGTCGTATCTGTTGTGGTACTCACCACCACGATCAGATTTAACGGCTTTAATTTTTTTAATTCAGTTGATTTTTACTTCAGTTTCTTAGATTTTAAACATGTCTAGTGATTGGGATTTCTCATGTAACAAGTATAGGTACTCATAACAAGAGTAATCGTCTATAAAATTGATGAAATATTCGTGATCATTCTAAGAAGCTCTAGGGAATGAACCACAAATGTCTATATACACCAAATCCAAGACATCTGAACTCTGTGTAGCACCAAACTTTCTAATATTTTTTTAAATTAATGTTCACTTAGTGCCTAAGCTATTCATATATGAAGATTTAGGATATGAAACATGAAGTTTCAATTTATATAACCATCAATCAGAATTCTACTGCCAACAACTTTAGATTTGAAAAGTAGACTCAGTATTTCATTACCAAGAGTGACAGTAAAAATAGATCTATCTAACAATGAAATAGAAATATGATTTCGCCTAAAAAGATGGTACATATAAAGTCTCATCCAAATCTAAAACAAAAATTCAGAATCTAATCTAAACCTACAAACTCCAACAGTTTCAATTGCAATTTTATTTTCATCACTTATGTATACGTATCGCTCAGCTGGGCTGAGCCTCCTTTGGGTTTGAAAGTTCTGAATTGAATCGCTTATGTGAATTATCTATTCACCATGTATGAAGTGACACTAAAGCTAAATTAATTACAGAACAAATATAAATATGAGATATACCCCATAAATAGCCATTTCTGGTACTTTATGCAATCATGCTTGAGGTGGCTTACTTTTTGCAGAAGAAGCATGTAATGACCTTAGGCTTCTTATCCTTGCCACTTAGGATTGGTTACTGTAGTGATATTTATGTTCCTCCTTTTAGTTTTAGTTTACTTTTCTTATTAGAAGTATTACCCTGAATGCTAAATTAGCACTTTCAGATTTTTTTTTGTTTCAATCTCTCTTCTTTCTGGACACAATGAATAATGAGCTTAATGAGACTCTACTTTTCCCCTTGAGTATTATAAATAATCTTGAAGAGGGTTATACTTTATAAGAAAAGAGATCAGAATGAAATACACTAAAATCTCTTCAGTGAGTTTCAATTTCAGTGTCATTGGTCTAAAAACAAGATTCGACATTCTATTAATGTACTTGCTTATGTTTCTTTGCCGTTATAGTGCATATTTATCAGCTTGCTAAGATGCGTGTTGGTCTCAACTTTATCCAATTTAATAAACCGATCAACTACTTCAGTTGAAAAACTCTTAATACTGACTTTATCAGGCATAGCACCCCTAATAGTCATATGAATAGAATATTTTATGACCAGTAGACACATCCTATTGGACCTTTCCACTTATCATAATTGGCATTTTCTTTAACTGAATTTTTGTTAGTGATAGGAGTCTCTCAGTTCTTAAGGTGTAATCTAGGTCCATAAATTTAAGAACGATTTTTTACGTGATCTTACCACTTCTTAAAGTTTGTACCATTCAATTTAGACTACATAAGCAAACAATTCTTATCAATTTAACATAAACATTGCATTTAACAAAATTCTATTGTAATAGCCATAAAAGAATTGAATTTCAGAAAATGTAACCAGTTTAACCGATAGAGCTGTCGGCCAAACTTTCAAAATAAGTTGTGTCTCTAAATGCCAACATTGTACTGGCCCAATATAGATACCCTAAAGTTTAGGTCTTATGTAAGAGAACAACCTTCTTCTAGGCCGATTGTCCCTTTGTAGGATTGGTCTTAAAGTTTAAGTTATCTATATCGACTATATAATATATGTAATGACCCGATCATAATAACCTTTCTTTGGGCTGATTGTCACACACATGGGCCACACAAATCTGTGCATCTGGATTTTTTTTCCACCGTCGGATTAGTAGATGAGGGTAATGCAATATGAGCGTATAGTGTTACAATCTTCCATTGTACCGATTATCACACACCAAGGTTCTCCAACTTGCATTACCCACATCAAGTATCCGATACCGTACATAATTCGGCCAAACAATAGTCTTCCTTTGTGCCGGCTATTGTCCGCATGAACTACATACGTAATTAAATAAGCTCTTTTATAAATTCTTTAACTTGAACATGTATATATCTTTATCTGTATGTTATCTACTGTAATAAACATCAATATTCATCATGCTAGAAAGTATAAGCAATGTAATAAATATTGATGAAGTGGAAGCATGTAAGAATACATAAAATCATGGTAAATATACACTTCAATGCCTTCTTTATGTCAATTAACTACTGTTTTGTCATGTCTAGTACCTGTAATATTGTAGTCCTCGTCAAGAGCTTCGAAACAGCTGTTTACATGTCTAAAACAGAGTTCAGATGAGTCCGTAACGACTAATTGAATTTTCTATTGGTAAAACGGGTCTGCATTGCTTATCAGGTCTGGATCAAACCCAATCCGCAATGTTTAAGTTATAAGTTTTCTTAGTAGGTCGGGTTTAATGAACTGTATAAAACCCAATAAATTTAATGTGAGATTAATTGAGATTAGATTTCTTTATTTGATAGGAATTCTATCCCAAAATTACTTAATAGATTAGAATTTTATCTCAATCCTAAAACTCAAATCAATTTCAACAATTTAAATTTAAACTTTATATAAGGTTAATTAAAAGTAGTTTTCTTATTAGATTAAAATTATATCTTTAAATTTTTTAATCCTAACTAATCTCATAATCCCGCTCAATTAAGAAAATCCCAAACAACAATTAACTTTTTTTTTTTTTTTAATGTTTTACCATTGGCCGCTGCCGGCCCATGGTGGCCGGTGGCGCGCCGGCAGCAGGCACCGCCCGTTGCCGCGCTCCCAGATGAGGGGCCCACGCGCCCTCACTGTGCAGCGGATGCATGCAAGCGGGCAGCGCGCATGCTTGCCCTGCATGCCTTGCATGCAGTGCTGCATTATGTATTCCTCCTTTTTTTTTGATTTAATCTTCAGGTCTCATGCATGCAACAAGGGTTTGCATGCATGCGTCCTGCCACACAAGCAATTTTTTACAAATTAAATTCACTTATAAATTTTCAAAATATATAGTATATATACACACACATATGCAAATTCAATAAAAATCACCCTTTTAAACTTTTGATTCAACATATAAGACACAAAATATTTGTTGAATCAAAAGAGGTATTTTTATGATATTTATAGATCGAGATCAAAAAATTTATAGATGCCGATGATTCGACAAAGAGGTGGCTCTGATACTAATTGTTAAATCTAATAATTGTCTAAATAAGATCTCATATATAAATAGCCTTTTATCATGATTAAAGGGAAGGATGGTTTTAGGCATACCTGATTCATCACGAAAAAGATGCCGAAAGTTGTACGATCTTGAGGAAGCCAGAGTTGAGGGAGAAGATTCTTCTCTCCAGTCACCAAGTTTTCTTCTCTCTTTAAAGGAGATGATAGGTCACCAAGAGAGAGATTAGGTTATTGTAGTGGAGAGGGAACCTACCCATGATATATATAGCATCAAGGAAATCATTTCAACTCATCATAGATCTAAACCCTTAATTGATAACACGAGTTTTATACGTGTAAATGAGTCCCACATTTTAATTTAAGCTAAGTGTAAATGAAAACGTGTCTAGACCCAAACTATTTAGACTTGATCAATTCTTTATTGGGTCAAACAATATAGGTTAAAATGGGCGGGTGTAAATATCCAATTGACATGATTAGGCCAAATTAAATTAGACTTTAAAACATATTAAGTTTAAAAACTGTTGTTGGCTATTGATCCAGTTTAACTCTGACTTCTAATGATTACCTAACATTTTATCACCTTTTTGTATTTAATGCTATATATGATAGGTAATTAGTTAATTAATAGAGTTATTTAGTTATCTAGATATAATAGGTAACTAGTTAATTAACAAAGTTATTTAGTCATCGCTAGTGACGGAGCCAGGATTTCAAATAGCCCGGTTTTCAAAGAATGGGGACACAAATTAACATTCGATAACATTTAAATGGTAATTTTGCATACAAACAAATACAACAAACGAAAAAAATCAATTATCGGTAACTTTGCATAATTTGATGTCACCATATATGTTATTAGTAAACATTCAAATAACTACATTCGCAATGTACATCCAACATGCATCATCTATAAGACTATAACAAAAATATAAAATACAACATACTCATCACTAATTAACTAAGTTTTTTCATATGATTTTTCTTGTTTTTTGAGCTTTTCACTAATTAAATAAATTATGCAATGATGAACAATAAAATTTTTATAAATTTATCACGGCAAGATAAAGAAAATCATTGAGTACTTCAAATTAAAAAAAATTTAGCATACAAACGATGTCGGTGACTATGAGGAGGTGGACGTGACTCGTGAGCCGTGGTCTCGTGAAAGTAGCCTAATCCCGCTCGCCGCTTGCGATGGAAGCCGCCAAGTTCTTGGCTCCTTACTCCCGCGCTCCGATATTATAGAGAGGGATTTTAGAGATTTGAGAGTGAGATCGAGAAAGATGATATGAGATTTGAGGATTTAGGGTTTAGGAATTTGAATGTGAGTTGAGATTTGAGAGAGATGGAGGGAATGAATTTAGAGATTTAAGAATTTGAGAAAAATAGACAGAGAAATAAGAGATGAGAGAGAGAGAGAGAGAGAGAGAGAGAGAGAGACGTTGAGACTGTCGTCGCGAGTTGGGACTCACTGCGAATTTGCCTCAGAGTTCAGAGATGAGAGAGAGATTGCCGGGACTTGGGACCCGCTGTCGGATTTGCCACAGAGATTAGAGATGATGACAGAGAGGCCGAGATTGTCATCGCGAGTTGGGACTCACTGTGAATCTCAAATCAAAGATAAGAGAGAGGCCAAGACTGCCATCGCGAGTTGGGAATCACTGTGAATCTCACATCAGATATGAGAGAGAGAAGAGAGAGAGAGAGAGAGAGAGAGAGAGAGAGAGAGAGAGAGAGAGAGTGAGTGAGTGAGTGAGTGTGTGTGTCTTGACCCAAAAAAAAAAAACACAGCCAAAGCTTTTTTGGAGTGGGTTAGTGGGTGGGTGGGGTGGGGTCGGGGTGGGGGTGGGGTCACTTGACCCCTCTTGAGCCTCCTCCCTCCGCCAGTGGTTATCGCCTTTAACAACATGAATATATACCTGCCGTGTCATGCACCAGAATTGGCAGCACTTTGCTCTTGATTGACCCTTGGTCTTAACAACAAATATTTGTTTTCCAGTTTCAAATTGTGAAAATTTGTTTTCGAGATCTTGTGCAGTGAGTTTATAATACTGATGTGCAATAGACAGCCTCTATGCTTTCATCCACCGTTTACCTGCTCTGTTGTGGCTTGAGTTCTTTTAATATTTTTATTTCTCTGGATTTCCTATTCCAACAAAATGCTTTCTAGAGCGAATAACAAAAATACTTGATTAACTTTTACTGTGTTTTGCTTGTCAATTGAATGCAGACGGTCTCATATGTGGCGGAACGTGTTGTTGGCACGGGTTCATTTGGTGTTGTCTTTCAGGTATTAACTCTAGTCCTTCTTTGCTGTTGGGGTTGGTCTCGCATCTGGTGAAGAAATCAGTGTGGGTTTTGTTGCTGGTTGCGGTCGGCTAGATCACGGGGAGCCTTGTTGTGCCAGGGCAACCATCTAGTGGTGTGGGCTACCAATAGATGGACATTGTTTCTTGGGGTCTTTAGGATCACTATATAACTATCTTTTGCTACAGTAAGAGGTGGCTTTGGATCAAGGCATGAGGGTTTGCTCATTTCGTCAAGTTTTGGATAATTTCGGGCTGTTTCGGACAGAAAATGCTAAATCTTACAAAAATTTCAAAAGTAAAAAGAGACGACGGAGATGTAATGTTCCCAAGTAGAAATTTCGTCTCTCTTTAATTTCTATAGCCATCCCAAATTGGTATAACTTACTTTGAAATAATTAGATCAGAATTAGATATTTTTAGTTTTATTCTAATTATAATCTTAATTTAACTTTAAACTAACAGCTCTAACTAGTTAAATGTCAGAGGTTCACTTCTCATAATTTAACACTCACTTGGCCTACGTATTTATATTATATGCTGTTTGTGCATGTACAATAAAAAATGCCCACTGAAACTGAAGTGAAATCTGATATGAAACCAGTTGAAAATTGAAATTGGTCAAAACCTTAATAAAAAAGGAGTCATGTGTTAGGAGCAAGAATTGAACCTTGCTTTGGATTGTTGTCTCTGGTAAGAGCAAGAAATGAACATGAGGGAGATGGCAAGAGATTAAAGAGTGGGTTTCTCCTGTAGTCTTGTGTTATCCTTATCATAGTGAAATCTCTCATGCTTAATCAGGCTTGGGCCCAACCACGTCTACTATGTCTTCTTGTGTGTTTACCTTGTGTGCTTGTGATCGACTCGCTTGCAATCTGGTACTCTCCATGTCACTGCAAAATATCTCATCTTGTACCCCGTGAGCAGGCTGGGCTGGTTTATCTCAACTTTGTGTATCGTGTCTTTTTCTTGTGTGTTTGTAGTTAATCTTAGATTGCTAAGGTTGCACGGACCATTATACCCGATATTAGCACTTTCAAATTTCAAGTCAAATTTTCGCGAGTGTTTTCCTCTACAACTGTGATGTTCTCTTACTATCGAATTGGTGCAGGCTAAGTGTCTGGAAACAAAGGAAACAGTTGCTATCAAGAAGGTGCTGCAGGACAAGAGATACAAAAATAGGGAACTTCAAGTAATGCAGATGCTTAATCACCCCAATGTAGTTCAGCTAAATCATCACTTCTTTTCAACAACTGAGAAAGATGAGCTGTACCTAAACCTTGTACAAGAATATGTCTCTGAGACTGTTTATCGCACGGCCAAACATTATACGCGAATGAACCAGCAAATGCCTCTTATGTTCATCCGACTTTATGCATACCAGGTGAATTCTCACAAAGTTCATTGTGTATATACTTCATGGACTTACATATGCAAAATTCAAAATTTTAATTCTTCCTTAATTCAATTCTAATTTTATATTTGTTTATTTTCTGTAGATATGTCGGGGGCTTAACTACATTCACAGAGTTGTAGGTGTGTGCCATCGTGACATAAAGCCACAAAATCTCTTGGTAAGGGATTGTTCATGCATTTGCTCTTTTCGGTGCTGTTTACACTAATAACTGGCTGCGACCTTTGTTTTGAAATAGTATTGTTGCATATTTCTCTTGGTACTGTCCCTTGACCTTTCCTGTGATTTAATTAGTTTATGAACCTGTTTCATAATAAAAATTGGTTATGATAAGGTTGCTGACAGTCTGCTTCTTTATGCAGGTCAATCCCCACACTCATCAACTAAAGCTTTGTGATTTCGGTAGTGCCAAACAATTGGTATACGATGATTCAATAATCGTTTACTTTACACAATAAGATTATTGCTTGATTTGACACCTAGTATATACTGATTTCAGGTTAAAGGCGAGCCTAACATATCCTACATATGTTCTCGGTACTATAGAGCTCCTGAACTCATCTTCGGAGCTACTGAATATACCACGGCCGTTGATATGTGGTCTGCTGGCTGTGTCTTGGCAGAGCTTGTCTTAGGGCAGGTAAGCAGCTTTCATCAAATTACAGCTAATAATAACAGACATACAGAATCTCATCTAACTAGGTCAATTAGGCAACCATATGGTGCCTTACGATGTTGACTAGTGATATTTTTGCAGCCTTTGTTTCCTGGGGAGAGTGGCGTTGATCAGCTTGTAGAAATTATCAAGGTCTGGCACAAATTTTATCGTTCCGTGCATCTCTATATTATCAATTGACCTTTCTAGTTTCACATCAAATAATTTCTCGACTGACTGTCAGGTGTTAGGCACACCAACAAGAGAAGAGATTAAGTGCATGAACCCAAACTACACAGAGTTCAAATTTCCGCAGATTAAAGCTCGTTCTTGGAACAAGGTCATTCGATTCCTACCTGTCAACCCTCTAACGCACATTTTATATTGTTACTCACACAAACTTAGACATGCAGATTTTCCCCAAAAGGATGCCTTCTAAGGCTGTCGACTTCATATCGAAATTGCTCCAATATTCACCAAATTCACGTATCACTGCTGTAAGTAATGCCACCATAACTAGTATCCTTGATCTTAAAGGACTGAAAACTATTCAGCTGTTTGTTTGATATATTCTCTCTTCTGTGAATGCTGCAGCTGGAGGCCTGTGCCCACCCTTTCTTCGATGAGTTGAGAGATCCAAATACTTGCCTTCCAAATGGAGAGCCCCTCCCCCCTCTATTCAACTTCACACCCGAAGGTAACAATTTTACCTGCACGTCGAACTTTTGGCCTTTCCCTGAGACTTATCCATTCCGATTTTTGTGTTTATGCAGAGCTTAGTGGAGCTTCCCCTGAGTTAATTCAGCGCCTCATATCTGAGAATCTAAAGAAATAAATCCGAAGAAATGGAAGCATGGCCCCCTTTAAATTTTAACATCAACAGTTTATTATGGATAGCTTATTTTCAGTGCTCTTCCATACTGTGGAGCCCAAAAGCAAGTAGGAGCTTGGTGATGAAGTTTTATAACAGAAAGGTTTCATTTTGGGTGAATCTCCGAGTGGTTCTTGTACATACATGAGCTGAACTGATTTTTTCCACCATCTTTGTTTTTTGACTAGTTCACTAATTGTACCACAAGACCCAGAGATGAATAGCTTACAACCACACTTCCACTGCCATTTCTTGTAGTTACAATTTTTTTCCAATGAGAAAAGGATCAAAAGACAAAAATCATTTTTCAAGACAGTGCGCTCGTCCCTTTACTTTTCTGTTGTTTGGAATATGTTCATTGATGTGGCTCAAGTCTTTTGTTTTCTCCAGAATACTAGGATTACAAATGAACCATGACAATACGATAAAACAGAGTTGTTCATATTTTCCAACTCAGGTGGAGTTTCTTATTCCATAAAGCTTGATATCTGCAATTACTTGTGAACTTGGTCCAAGTCTTGAGAGTCCTAGCTTTTTACGCGTCCTTAATTGCGTGATCAAGAGCTTCTTGCAGTCAAAACTGTAACTTTTAGCCATTGACACGATTGCTAATTGCATTGAAGAATCAGTTCCAGAGTCTCTCCTTTGAAGGAATCCAGAGGTCGGGCCAATCCATGGTATCTAAGTATCCAACCAAAGAATCTTCCTTTTATTGATAAGGTGAAGTGGTGGCGGCTTGCAAATAAACTACCATCTGATGGCAGCAGGTCACCATACCCCTTGCAGTTTTTTTTTTTCCCAGAGTAAACAATGAACCATTAAGGTCCCCACATTGCACTAATAAGCGTTTAATAAAAACGCTCTTGAGAAATACAAGTCGACAAGTGTAGTGGTCAAAATCTGACCCCCTGTAAGATGACGATACGTATTTCTCACCTTTCAATTCTCCGAGGTATATTAGAGCTTTCCTCTAAAGTCCATGTTATATCCGACCTCCACAAAATCGTCTCTACTCCGTGGCTCCCTCTGCTCCGAAGGCTTCAGCTCCAAATCAAGAAACTCCAGCAATAGATCACCTCTAATTTCCGCTGACAGTTAAGCAACCTTATTATCCTCTACGTTCATAACATGTAATGCTACTCAGCGCGGGCAGTTATGGACAGTGGAGAATTTCCCTGCATGCAATCTTAAAAAATCAGTACTATTGATAGCGACCGTTACAACGCGCAAATTATGCAATTACAAAGATCTCGCCAATACCCATTGGCCTCCATGCCTACAATTCAGTCAAGTATGAGAAGACCTCTTCTTCACGAAAAAAAGGATCTTCTTTTCGAGACTGAGGACTCTTGAACTCTAAATTCTAATTTTTATTTTGTTCAGACTCCAATATGAGACACTCTCTAGATTCCTGTAACCTGAGAATTATAGTGAAGCTCCCCCTCCTCCCCGTGATTTTTCTCGATTAAGAGTTTCTACGTAAAATCCTGCGTGTCCCTCTTTTCTGTGTTGTGCTTTATTTACGTGAATTACCCACTTTATTTCTCGCTTGTGGTGAGGATCGTCGGTCCAATCACTTGTGACGGAAAATCACCACTACCAACTGGTACTTTCATTGAGAGCTGAATCCACACTCAAGTTCTCTCCCATCCAACCCAAAACCTTCCTCAAAAAGCCTCTTCAAAAGCCTTCCACAACACTGATAGCCCCATGGAAGCAAACCGTCACCCTCAATGGCACCACGTTAAAGGCAAGGCCGTCAACACCACTGGGGACACGGTCCCCTCGTCAGCCACCGATCAACCACATACTACCGAAGACACTGGTTCCTCCTCGCCTCTAGGGGCAGCCACCAACGTCCAAGCTCCCCCGCCACAGTACGAAGTCCACTGCTTTAGATGCTCGCCAACATGAAGGAGTAGATGAAGAAGCAACAAGTCCAGACAGATTGTGATTGGGAGTAGGCGGCTCTCGACCGCGATAACACCGTCCATGAATATGAGGCATTCAGGCAGCTCAAGAAATAACTCCAAAACCAAACCGCTGCCTTCCAGAACGCCCAAACACTGACGCAGTCGGAAAGCGAGCCTGGAGTTGGGGAATCTCCTGATGTCAAAATCCTCGACGAGTTGATCCAAAGATGGGTCAAGGAGGCTAAGTTGCAGTTCAATAGCCATTCAACACTTTTGCTATCGAAGTCTCTGATTCCCCCTCTCCAAAGAAGTCCTAGAATGCGAGTTTTCGAGGAAGTTCTTGACTCCAACCTTCGATTATTACTCCGGAGTAAGTGACTCAGTTCAACACATCAGGAATTTCTGAGATGTATACTCCCACAATGATCCGCTCATGTGCTTCACCTTCTCTTTTAGCCTGAAAGGTGTGGCCTTAAATTGGTTCTACTCTCTGCCTCCACATTCTCTCTATAACTTCAAGGAGATGATCGAAACATTCCTCTTCCAGTACGCATCTCGTCGGGAGGCCAAGAAGAAGATGAGGTAAGGTGGTAGCCTCAAGTCCTACGTCGGCTTCTTCCAAATCCAACTGGCCAAGGTCCCCAATTGTGGTAGGGACGTCGCACTCGCGTTTATCGTCGGTCTATAAGTCTCTTACCCCCTGTGCAAATATCTCCTAAAGCACAATATCGGATGAGCGAGGTTTTATCCCGGGCTCAGCCCTATATCCTGTTGGAGGAGCCAATGACGACTTCCGTCAACCACTCCGCGAAGCGTGGTGGTGATGGAGAAAAGTCAAAGTCTTCGCACGAAACCTCCGCCCACGCCCAAGATCAAATCAGGGGCAACCTGCCTACAGAAACAAGTGCTCCTGATCCTCTTGCCAAGTCCACTTTGAGCCTACAAGCCGATCGAGTAATTCACTCCACTCAGGCCCTCCATCAATGAAATCTTGAACACTATCAAGGATCAATCCTGGGTCAGGATGTGAGACCCATCCAGTATGATCCCTCATTTTCTGGAGCGAAAGAATACTGCTCCTACCACGACGGTAAGGTGCACAAGACCATCCACTACTGGAGCCTCCGAAGGTACTTGGAGGAGCTTATCCGCCAGGGCTTCTTCAAGAAAAATATCCTCACACCAGAAGCAGTTCCGGATCGGACAGCTGAGTGCTCCGCCTCCTACCCAACCACAATAAGCGATTACTCAATACAAAGCAATTGAATGATTTGACCCTACCTCCCCTAAGAGGGCAGTATTATATCTGTTACCTCTCCTGAACTTTGATTTTCATGTATTTTATTTTATTATTAAATAAAATTATATTTTTCTTCTAACACATTTCAGCCTACTCTGCTACTAGATTCCCCTCACTCAAAGTTCTAGCAAGGTTTGTTGCTCCGCTGATGGGTCTTACCCCAACTCGGAGACGACCGCGAACCCAGCTCCACTGATGGGATTTCCCCACACTCGGAGTCCAATGCTTGCATGCTCTGTTGTGGGTCTACCCCGCTCGGGGATGACAACTCAAGCAACCGCCTATGACCCTCCCTCCCATCTATCCTATGGGAGTCAAAATCCTCTGTTGTGGATCCTGCCCCCACTCGAAGCTCCTACTCTGCTGCAGTAATTCTGCCCTCCCAGATTCCCTGTTTGATGTTCCGCTACTGGGATTTTCCCCACTCGGAACACAACACTAGCCTACGAGCTCTCTTAGTTTCTTCTGCCAGGTTCAAATGGGATCGTCACTCTGCTGTGGGTCTTATCCCCACTCAGCGTAGACGCATCTAATCTGTCGATGGGTCGCACCCCCTTCAGGTCCTTACCAAGTTCATATTTCTGTTGCTGGGTCAAACCCCTACTCGGAAGCAACCGTGGACACAACCCACTGCTGGTCGCACTCGGAGGCCCAACTCCGTTGCTCAGATTCCCCTCACTCGGATGTCCAGATCATTACCTTGTTGTGGGTCTTACCCCCACTCAGAGTTAATGCATCCAATCTGTCGATGGGTTGCACCCCCACTTCAGGTCCCTACCAAGCTCACAACTCCACTGATGGGTCAAATCCCCACTCGAAAGGAACCGTGAACCCAATTTCACTGTTGGGATTTTCCCAACTCGGAGGTTCGGATCATCACCCTGTTGTGGGTCTTACCCTCGCTTAGAGAAGACACATTCAATCTGTCGATGGGTCACACCCCACTTTAGAACCCTTTTCAAATTTGCAAGTAAATATTTTGGAGAGCCTATATCTGTATGAAACATATAGTATATACATGAGAGTTTTCTTATTTGTATTATCCCCTCACATATTAATTTCATGTGATTAGAGGTGAAGAAATCAAGCATCCTAGGAAGGTACAATCATTCAGATATTGTCTGTACACAACATTTGAATATGCTTGCATGAATTGCTCATCTCGGAATAACACGAATTATGTATGTTCAGCCTATAACTGCAAGGGACATATGTCATATATATGAGGGTTTTCTTGTTTAGATTATCCCCTCAACGTACTAGTTTCGTGTGATTAAAAGTAGAGTATATAAAGTTGTTAGCCCAATTTGTTTAATTTATATGGATTATGTGTGTTCAGCCTATAATTGTACGAATCATATAGTATATACATGAGGGTTTTCTTATTTAGATTATCTCCTCGACATAGCAGTTTCGTGTGATTAAAAGCTGAGTATATATAGTTTTCTATTTAATACGTATTGGCCTTTCAATACTTTTATTATGCTGCATCAATATTTAATATAAGATGTTCTATGGCATGCTTGTGTGTGCATCTTTCTTCCTCCCTCGAAAGTCTGCACCTCCCGCTGATGGGTTTCCCTCACTCGGAGACGGCAACATAGACTTCGGCCTACGGGCTCCCTTCATTGTAGGTTTCACCCCCACTTGGAGTCCCTAATCTGTTGCAGGGATTTTCCCTTTCAGAATCTTAGAGTCATAACTCCATTGATGGAATTTTTTCCGCTCGAAAATAACCGTAAATCTAACTTTCCTGCTGGGATTTTCACCACTCGGAGGCCAAAAGTTTGCATGTACCACTGATAGGACTACTCCCACTCACAACCAACACTGCAGGCTTACCAAATCACTCCTAGGACATGCCAACCATATCGATGATAGAGATTAACACTTCAAAGAGGCAAGATCTTGTCAATTTCAAAAAGTCAACGGTAAAACAAGCCAGGCAAGATCCATACAATCATTTTCATTTCAAAGAAATATATTTGTTTTATTCCAAAAAAAAACCTTCCATTCCGAACACATCCCTTTAAATACATACTTCGTTACATCTAACAAGTGTAATACAAAGTTTCATTACACTTTTGTGTTTATATTTTATGAGAAGAAATACGGATGATCTCGATCTGATCCCTCCATCCTGCCGCTAACTTCAGCCACACCTCCAAACTCTGAAGATATATCATCCCGGGAATGTCCACGGAAAGGCACGACCTCATTGCTCACACCACTGTCCAGAGATCCCGGAAGAAGCCTCGAGAGGTTCCTTCACAAAAATAAAGGTTTCTCCAGTGAAAGATCTTCTCCTCTTTGCTGGGAACACGCCTCTAAAAAAGCTAAACCAGAACTGCCATACTTCGCACATCTCAGAGAGAATGACAAGGATCCCCAAGATGCCCTCCAAAGCCATGGCAACGTCCCAGGCTCCAAATGGACTCTAGCAAGACACAAAAGGCAGCGATATCCAATCAGAATTGAACTCCCAAGACACGCAAGAAGATGATGGTATCGCATCCCCTCCAAATGTTCTGAGGGATAGATTTGAGCCCCACCGTGAGAAGCAACTCACCAGCACTCCCAGTCGATGTGCACCTTTTCCTTCTTCCTCGTACACCCTATAAGGAAAGAGGTTCAGAGCCTAAAAGATGAACCTCACCCCCTAAAAATTAGGTGACTCAGAACCATATCGTCAGCTCCAATGGGAACATGAGTCCTCCCTATCACCCTCAACGGTGACACCTTGTCATGACAACTAATGTGTCATAACATGTTCATCACGACAACTAATGTGATACACCAACCAGACTCCTGCATGGCAAGAGCCAGTTCCTCCACCTTCATCCTCTCCCTTTCCTTCCTCCATCTGATGAAGAAGAAACAAGAAGACATGCCGATCTAGTAGAGCAAAGAAGAGAAATTTTGAAGCAATGGTTCCTTAAAAAAGATAGAAGAAGTTATTTTCATCCAAGGGTTTCACTCTATTTATAGATGGAGGAGAAGCTAAGCCACCTCCAATTCAAATTTTCAATCCCCAAAAAGTCGATCAACGTCACAAGATTTTCGGCCAACCGAATCAGCAGAAGATCAACTGTCGCCGCCAAAACACGAAACTGCACCTCCCAGTTATTATGACTCCTGGATTTGAAGAGACACATGATCCGCCCCAAAAGAGATCTAACCGACCGATGCGACAGCTGGCAACCAGTTAAACAATCTTTAATTAAATCTTGAAGATCCGCATTTATGATTCAGATCCTTGTCTGCGCATGAACATCAAAATGAACTTAAGGCATTCAAAGATCTCCTACCAACTCTGCTCTTCTGACTTCCCATCCGCAAGTATCGACAAATGAAAGAGCGAGGGGATCTGTAGTGGTAAAAATCTGATCCCGTTCAAGATGGCGACACGTGTCCCTCATCTTTCAAATTTCAAGGTATATCAGAGCTTCTTCTAAAGTCCATGTTATACCCGACCTCCTCAAAATCATCTCCACTCTAAAGCTCCCTCCATTCTAAAGACTTCAGTTTCGAATCAAGCAACTCTAATAACAGATCACCCCTGATCTCTGTCAATAGTTGCACAATCTTATTATCCTCCACGTTCATAATGTGTAACGCCACTCAGCACTGGCAGTCATGCACTGTGGCAGATTTTCCTGCATGCATTCCCAACAAACTAGCACTACTGATCGTGACCGTTACAACGTGCAAATCGTGCAATTTCGAAGATCTCGCTCATATCTATTAGCCTCTGTGCCTACAACTGAGTCAAGTATAAGATCTCCTTCTCAACGAAAAAAGGATCTTCTTTTGGAGACTCTGAGGACTCTTGGACTCTGAATTCTAATCCTTATTCTGTTCAGACTCCAATCTGAGACACTCTCTCGACTCATGTAATTCCTATAAACTTGGGAATTATAGTGAAGTTCTCTCTCCTCCCAGTGATTTTTCCCGATTAAGAGTTTCTACATAAAATCTCGTGTGTCTCTCTTTCTATTTTATGTTTTATGTAGGTGCACTACCCAACTTCATTTCTCTCTTGTGGTGAGAATCGACTGTTCAATCAATTGTGGTAGAAAATCACCACCATAATAAGAAAGAGGAAATATCCTTTCGAGCTAAAGAGCTTCTAAGCAACACATGTGCAAGAGGAGAAAAAGACAAATGTATAATTGATCCGCCCAATCAGAAGGAAAATAAAAAATGGAGCCTCCCTGCTACAAAACTTAAGTAAAAACCTGCGCAAGGGCCCCGTAATGCTTACGGTCACGCATCGTTTAAGTCGGTGTCATCTACCCCTCTGCTGTGTGGTCTCTGAAAGGTTATTGGAGACCTCCCCCGTTGATGGCCGGTCCGATATTCGTCTTGCCATCTTCCTCGCTCTGCCTGAAAGGAGGTTGAAAAAGTGTCCCTTGTATTTTGCTACTTGCTTGCCAACCTCTATCACGGGCGCTCGGGAAGTTTTGTTGTCTGTCGTTAACAAACGATACTGCATTTGATATATATATATATATATATATATATATATATATATATATATATATATATATATATATATTTGAGTAAAGTTACAATACACCTAGGTGTAACTAAGTTAAGTTACACACACCACTTTTCACCAACAAAAATTTTGCTTGGTGAGATACAAACAAAAATTAATATGAGTGGTCCCCACAAGGTGTTTAAAAAATGGTTTTTATGTGGTGAAAAGAGGTGTGTGTAACTTAATTTTGTTACACCTATATATATTATAACTCTACCCTATATATAAACTGGCTTTCATTTCTTTTATATGTATATAAATAAATATATATATATATATATATATATATATATATATATATATATAGAGAGAGAGAGAGAGAGAGAGAGAGAGAGAGACTTGTGTCCTTCCAAAAGGATTAGAGGTCGAATCCTTCCCACTCAAATTCAATCCTCCGACATTCGAATACAAGATCCACTCCGTTAATGTTGATCTATATTATTTCAAGTATCTATAAATCAAAAATCAAGTGTTTTGAATACTTTTTGCCCATCCATAAAGCGACGCAAAATGGACGGCCGAAAGTAGTGAGTTGGTTAGATCTATGTCTTTAAACATAAAAATTCTCAATCCGACAATTTGATTATGATCTAACATTTAAAATCCCCTACAAACCAATTTTTGTTAGGTTTCAAATGTTCTACACCGTTAAACTAACCAACTCACTATTTAGGCCGTCCGTTTTTCCCCTACTTGATGCATGAGAAAAAAGAATTGAAAATACTTGATTTTTAGTTTATAGGCACTTGAAATAGTATATATCAACTTCAACAGAGTGGATCTTATATTCGAATGTCGGATGTTGGTATATGAGTGGGAAGGATTCGATCGAGAGAGATAGACTTGTATCCTTCCAAAAGGGTTCTCGGTCGAATCCTTCCCACTCAAATACCAACATCCGGCATTCGAATACAAGATTCACTCTGTTGAAGTTAATATATTCTATTTCAAGTGCCTATAAACCAAAAATCAAGTATTTTGAATACTTTTTTCCCATGTATCAAGAAGGGAAAAAGCGGACTGTCTAAATAGTGAGTTGGTTAGTTTAACGGGGTAGAACATTTGAAACCTAACAAAAATTAGTTTTTAGGGGTTTTTAAATGTTTAGATCGTAATCAAATGGTCGGATCGAGAATTTATATGTCTAAAGACATAGATCTAACCAACTCACTACTTTTTGCCGTCCATTTTGCACCAGTTGATGGATGGATAAAAAATATTCAAAACACTTGATTTTTGGTTTATAAATACTTGAAATAATATAGATCAACGTCAATAAAGTGGATCTTATATTCGAATGTCGGAGGGTTAATTTAACTTGGAAGGATTCAGGTTCAAATCCTTTTGGGTATACATATAAGAAATGATTGCACTTTTTTGGGATTAGATTCTTGCATTTCTTACGCGATCATTGGATGGATATTTTCAGATAATGAACAGTACTTGCCCAAATGATTAAAATCTAAATTTGATTATTGAGTAATCATATAAATATCATAGCTTTATCATTTTTGTTATATGTTTTTTGTTTGAAGTAATTATTGTTTCTTGTTGCATGTGACTTCTGTCCTCGTCCTCTTATTTAGAGTAAATAATTAACAAAGTTACTGCTTTCCTTGTAAGGAAAAAAACAAACAAATAAAAAAAAATTATTTACCATCCCAGCTTACAACTATGAGTGATCATAATTATATCATATAGCATTTATCATCTGCCTCAAATTTCTGACAAAATATCAATTGTCAAAAAAAAGGCAAAAAACAAATTATCGGTTTGCTTTAAGAAACAACTGTTGGATTCTATACGGGTATTAACCACAGGCTCGTCGATACAAGTTGAATCTGATAGACCCCACCAAAACAAAGTTAGATATTGTGATTCCATTTTAGATTTCTGACTGCCCACAAGAAGTGATGATAAAGAAATCTGGAGTGAGGTTGTAGAATTAATCAGAAAAGGTATACTGAGATACATACATCAGCAATTGTTGGAAAGAGAGAGTTTACTGATGGGGAAGTTGATTAGGATCGTCGAGGGGTCGTCGAGTGATCGCCGAGGAAGTCGACGACGAAGACGAAAGGGAACAGCAGCAGAAAACAAGCAGCAGCATCAGAACAGGTTCAGCAGTCGACCGGGCCGGTCGACCGCACGTGCACAACGTGCACAGGATTTGAGCGGTCGACCGGCCGGTCGACCGCAACACTCTGTCTGCAGAAGACAGAGCTCTCGGGTTGTTTCGGTCGACCGGACCGGTCGACCGGAGAGGCTTTCTGCAGGAACCCAACTCTCGGGTTGTTTCGGTCGACCGTACCGGTCGACCGTAAGAGGGAGTCGGTCGACCGGGCCGGTCGACCGACAGTCGGGTTTGGGCTGAAATCTGCAGTTCGGAAACCTGTTGTATTTAAGGGCTGCTATTGTTTCTAGAGTTAAGGATCTTGAAGAAGAACCTGCGGGAATTGTAGTTGCTTTAAGTACTCTTACATTTAAAGAGACTTAGAGCCATTGTAATCATCTTCCTAATTGAACCTCTCTCCGTAGATTGCCCCGAGGACGTAGGCATTCAGGCCGAACCTCGTTAAATCGTGTGTTTTGTGATTGTGTGTTCTTCTCCTGTGATTTCTGTGATTTGGGTGTTCTTTGTGGTTGTGGAGATTGTGTGATCCTCTGTTGGTTGTTGTCGGTGCGCACAACAAGTGGTATCAGAGCTTCAGGCTACGCTTGGGATTCTGAGGATTCGAAGGGCTCCAGATCTGATCAGGTGGAGATCGTGTGTCGATCTCAGGTCAGAGGTATTGGTGTTCGAGGAGATCGTGTGTCGATCTCAGGAGGACGCAAGGAGGGCTTGTTGAATCAATGTTTGGAGTAGATCCGGTGAGAAACTCGATCTAGGGTTTCAAGAGGCAGGTAAAAATCTCATTTTTTATCTGAGTAGAGATCTATTTTCAATTTGGTTATTCTTCCGCATAAATAGAGAATCAAAGGAAGACCTCAATGGCAGAAGAAACTACTTCTGTTAGAATAATGAATCACTCAAGGATTGAAGTTGTTAAGTTCAATGGAACTAATAATTTCGGGATGTGGAGGTATGAGGTTATGGATGCACTGAATGCACAGAACCTCGAGGACACGCTCCTATTGGAGAAGAAGAAGACCACGACCACTGATGAAGAGTGGGCAAAGATGAACAGGTCGGCATGTGGGTTGATACGTTCATGCTTGTCACAAGACATCAAATATCTTGTACAACATGAGACGTCAGCTAAGAAACTGTGGAATACTCTTGAGAAGAAGTACCTGACAAAGAGTGTGGAGTCTAGGTTGCAGCTGAAGAGTAAACTGTATCAATTCAGGATGCAGAAGGGAAGCACAGTAAACGAGCACATCAACCGATATACGAAGCTTCTTACAGACTTGCTGAATGTGGATGTCACTGTAAGTGAGGAAGACAAGTCAGTCATTCTCCTGAACTCACTCCCATCGGAGGAGTATGAGACATTCACTATGACATTCATAAATGGAAGGCAAACCTTAGTTTATGATGAAATATCGTCTGCACTGATGAGTTATGAGACAAGGAAGAAGGAGATGCATCCTTCTCAGTCGAGCTCAGTGGCGGAGGCTTTGGAAGTAAGAAGCAGAGGTTCATCAAGGAAGGGTAAGAAGGTGAGAGGAAGATCGAAGTCCAGGTCGGGCTATAGGGATCTGAGGAAGGATCAGTGCATTTTCTGCCGAGAGATAGGGCACTGGAAAGTGGATTGTCCGAAGTTCAAGGGGAAGAAGAAGGAGCCGAATGCTGAAACAAATCTTGCAAAAGTGACGAATACTCAGAGGAGCAGGTCACAGGCGGATGGAGCAGATTCGGACTCGTCAGGTTTCTCGTTTTCAGTCAGTTCTCCCATTATTGGTAACTCATGGAAAGATGAGTGGATTCTGGATACAGGTACAACATACCATGCGTGCCCTAGGCGGGGCTGGTTTTCCAACTTTGAGCAGCTGGAGGGGTGTTCGGTCGTTATGGGCGATGATCACCCATGTAGCGTGGAGGGTGTAGGTACAATCCGAATCAGGATGTTTGATGGGATAGAAAGGGAGCTGAAAGGAGTGAGGTATGTACCTCAGTTGAAGAGAAATCTAATCTCCGTGGGAACTTTGGAAGCATCGGGCATGGTGATATCTGTTCGAGATGGCGATCTCAGGATGATCAAGGGCTCGATGGTGGTGATGAAGGGCGTCCGCCGAGAAAATCTCTACTACTTGAAGGGTAGTACGATTATAGATCAGGTGGAGACTTCAAGTTCTTCAGATAAAGATGGCCCGGAGGACTGGCAGGGAAAGGTCGGACACGAAGATGGAAGGTCTTTGCAAGCTCCTGCAAAGAGGGAATCCATGGAAGGTGCTGCTACCTGCAAGTTGGAAGGTGGACACAGCGTTCTGGACAAGAAGACGGTGAGATTCAGCACCAATACTCACCACAATGAAGGTCATCTTGATTGTGTTCACGTGAGTGTATGGAGACCTGCTAAGACGGCATCGCTTGGAGGTCACAGGTACTTTGTCTCTTTCATTGATTGTTCATCTAGGCAGTTGTGGATATATCCAATGAGACAAAGGGGTGAAGCCCTAGATGTGTTGAGGAAGTGGAGAGGAAAAATGGAGAGGCAGATAGGTAGGAAGATAAAGGAGCTTCATATTGGTAATGTTGGAAAAGACATTGACCGATTCCTACAGTTTGGCCAGAACACAGGGATTGCTACTCACTTCTCAACAGGTACAGATGGGTTGGCTAAAGAGATAGTCCGTTCCTTGCTGGAGGAGGTTCGGAAGTTATTGTCTAATTCAGGATTGGACAAGTCGCTTTGGACTGAGGCGACTGAGTATGCTAGCCATCTCAGGAACAGATCGACTGCAATAGGAGGTAAAGCTCCATTGGGAACTTGGTCTGAAAAATTTGCTCAAGATCGTGGTGTGCTGCGGGAATTTGGAAGTCCGGCTTACTTCAGTGCCAAGAGTGGCAAGGTGAATCCGCGGGCAAAGAGGTTTGTCTATTTGGGCGTCAAGGGAAACAGCTACAGGTTGTGGGACCCCGAAGACAAAAAGATCGTGATGAGCAGGAATGTCACTTTTGGAGAGACTTCAGTGTTGAAGTCCATCGTCTCTCAGCAGGTGGAGAGGACGAAGACCAAGGGAAGATTGTAGCGGGTGGAGGTTGATGCTACTCCATCATCTCCAGTTGATTCGGCATCAAAGGATACTTCAACGGAGGTGACACCGGGTGGAGTTCATGATACCAAAGGTGATGCTGAACAGGTTGACGACATTGTTGAGGATGTCGAGTTATTTGCAGCCATAGGAACCAAGGTGAGACCACGCTCGTGGTTGAAGAAGCATGAATCTCAAGCTTGTGATATCGACAAGCTGAAGTTGAAGGCCGTTGTTCTCCATGATGGTCGGGAAGAGGTTCATATGACTCAGTCTGACAGGTTCACTGCTGCAGATACAGGTACCATTATTTGAGCTTGCTGAAGCTCATTTAAATGAACTACGGTTGGCTTGATCCTTTTGGGCAAAGGTACGTAGGCAGCCGTAAAGGCGCAGCCATTTGGTGATGCAACTCTTATGAAGCTATTTTAGGTTCTCGAGAAGCTGTTTGGATCTTCACATAGAGGTGAAGAGGTGTGGCCATTTGGAGCTTCACGTAGCGGTGAAGTGGCGTGGCCAGTTGGACTTCACGTAGAGGTGAGGTGTTGAGATCTCGAAGAACAGGTAATCTTCTGGTGAGAAGATGTTGAGCTTGCATAATGAGGGTGTGCATTCAGTTGAAGCCGATGATGTTTGGTGTGTTCTACTCAAACTTGGTTGGACCGTCAGTGGAAGACAGGTAGACTAGATAGAGCTAGTCAGTTGGAGAGTCAGTATTGGCTCATGAGGGAGTCTTCGTGAGGTCATGAAGTTGAGGAGTAAAAGCCATGTTGGTGATCGGCATGTATGAAAATTCTCCTAAGGTGAAGTGCAGGGAAGGCATGTGCGATGTTTTCAGGAACAGCTGAGCTAAAGATTCCAAGTCGAGATCGTGTGTCGATTTCGCCGAGATCGTGTGTCGATTTCGACCGGTGCGCGCAAGCCGAGATCGTGTGTCGATTTCGCCGAGATCGTGTGTCGATTTCGCCAGGTGATGGACTGGGGTTCGTTGGAGATCGGCTCAGATTTTGAGAAAATCTTCGCCGAGGTGGAGAATTGTTGGAAAGAGAGAGTTTACTGATGGGGAAGTTGATTAGGATCGTCGAGGGGTCGTCGAGTGATCGCCGAGGAAGTCGACGACGAAGACGAAAGGGAACAGCAGCAGAAAACAAGCAGCAGCATCAGAACAGGTTCAGCGGTCGACCGGGCCGGTCGACCGCACGTGCACAACGTGCACAGGATTTGAGCGGTCGACCGGCCGATCGACCGCAACACTCTGTCTGCAGAAGACAGAGCTCTCGGGTTGTTTCGGTCGACCGGACCGGTCGACCGGAGAGGCTTTCTGCAGGAACCCAACTCTCGGGTTGTTTCGGTCGAACCGTACCGGTCGACCGTAAGAGGGAGTCGGTCGACCGGGCCGGTCGACCGACAGTCGGGTTTGGGCTGAAATCTGCAGTTCGGAAACCTGTTGTATTTAAGGGCTGCTATTGTTTTCTAGGGTTAAGGATCTTGAAGAAGAACCTGCGGGAATTGTAGTTGCTTTGAGTACTCTTGCATTCAAAGAGACTTAGAGCCATTGTAATCATCTTCCTAATTGAAACTCTCTCCGTAGATTGCCCCGAGGACGTAGGCATTCAGGCCGAACCTCGTTAAATCGTGTGTTTTGTGATTGTGTGTTCTTCTCCTGTGATTTCTGTGATTTGGGTGTTCTTTGTGGTTGTGGAGATTGTGTGATCCTCTGTTGGTTGTTGTCGGTGCGCACAACAGCAATTGCAGTATCGTATGAAATTAACAATTTACAGACGTGCACGCTCCTCCTACCACCACTAAGAATTAAATAGAAAGGGATGAATCAGTCACTAACAGATCCCAACTCCCAACTTGTGGGAAGAGAGAGAAACAGGAAGAACCAAGTGGGAGAAAGTTTTTTGACAGGCAAAAAGACAAAGCCTAGCTCTCACAATCTTAAAGGTCAGTTGCAACTGTCTCCTCCTCCAACTTTGAAACCAAACTGCCACCAAACTAGTCTACTCTAACCTCTCTCTATCTTTGAATTAATGGGAAACTCAATCTGGTGCTCAGCTCTGGTAGAGAGCCTAGCATCTGCTGTAAGAGACGGTGACCTGGCAGAAGCTAGATTGCTGTTAGAGCACAACCCTTTCCTTGCTACTTATTTTGCTTTTGCTTCTCTCAACTCAAGACTGTTGGGGTATATGTCTTGTATTCTGCACGTATGTACAGTTACTGGGTTTGTACATATTTGGATTGGGTTTTATCCAATATAGGTATACGAGTTTGGTAATTGTGTATGATGTGTGTGTGTATATATAAGGTCTCATTATATTATAATTTAAGGAGACGGCTTAAAACTCTAACATCCTGATTTTTTTTCCACGATCCGACCGCACATTATCATATTCATGTTATAAGATGTACGTATATAAAAAATTATGTGATTTGAAGTTCATATACTGATTGATCTAATCGTTCTATTTTGTTCTATTGTTTAAAAACAGTTAATGTTTGAACCAAAAAAAATAGAGTAAATGAACTTCAAATCACGTGATTTTTTATATGCATACATCTTATAACATGAATATGATAATGTGCGGTCGGATCGTGAAAAAAAATCGGGATGTTGGAATTTTAAGCCGTCTCCTTAGATTATAATCTAAGGAGACTTATTAGGAACACTTTTCTCATATATAATCTAAGGAGACCTATTAGTAACAATTTTCCCATATATATAGATCGATTGTAATTTGTGAGAAATAATGAAATAGAGTGACATTGTTCAACTATTGGGTCTGTAGTTGAGGGGAGAGAGGCTTAGGTTTCTAATAAACTTGAAACTGATTCTCTCCAAATCTTTCTCTTGTGTTGTGGATCTTCTTCCTCGCGTGTGATTGAGTGTTTTGCATCAGCTAATCCCAGCAGTGGTATCAGAGCCGCGGTGGAGTGATCTGCTGCGTCGAGGTGGTGCAAGGCTACAAAAAAACAGTATGTTCTGCTCAGGGTGGTAGGCTGTGCTCGGAGTGAGCAGTGGTGATCAAGGAGAGCAGCAAGCGCGCGACAGTCCGTGGTTGTGCTGGAGGTGCAACGGAGCTCTTGGGCGGTGCTGTGAAGGTAAGCAGGTACACGGCATGAGGTCAATGTTAAGATCAGGTGAGGCCGACGGTGACCGGAGGTGCGCGTAGAAGCAGTGTCGGAGGTGAGCTCGTTGAGATCTTCTCGTGGTTAGCGAGTTGGCCGACGAGTAGCGGAAGTCGCAGTGGTAGCGGTGATCAACATTGAAGTCCGATGAGAGGCAGTTAGGTTTCCACAGTTACTCGCGCGAGAGGTGAAGAGCCATGCATTCATGCGGGAACATGAAGAGAGGAGAAAGGGAAGGGATTTAATTAATGGAGGCCACGCTGATTAAAAGGAGGAAGGAGAAATTAAAGGAGTAAATGAAGGAGTGTGTACACGTTTTGAGAATGCGTCAAGCCGTAATCTCTCGGCAGTAAAAGCAGAGCAGGATGAGGTGTTAGCCAAAACAGCAAACACCAAAACGTAGTGAGATTTGACTGGATTAGACGGGTGAAGATCTAGTGATCCAGGAGTCAATTCCTAAGTTTTCAAGCGTTTTAGACGCATTGGTGGGTCAATTTGTGCATATTCTGATTAGAGTTATTGTAAGATCTAAATTTATTTTATACAAGATCTACACATATACTGTAAGTCTTTTTATCATGATCAAAGGGAAGGAGGGTTTTAGGCATACCTGATTCCATCACGAAGAGGATGCCGAAGGTTGCACGATCTCGAGGACGTCAGAATTGAGGGAGAGGATTTTTCTCTCCAGATACCAAATTCTCTTCTTTATCCTTAGAGAAGATGAGAGGCCTCCAAGAGAGAGATGGTTATTGTTGTTGGTGGAGAGGGAACCCTACTCATGGTATATATAGCATCAAGAAACCGCAGTTCAACTCATCATAGATCTAGGCCTTTGATTTATAATACGAGTTCCACACGTGTAGATGAGTTCCACATTCTAATTTAAATACACTCATGGCTAAGTGTAATTGAAAACGCGTCTAAACCCAAACCATTTAGGTTTGATCAATTCTTTATTTGGTCAAACAACATAGGTTAAGAGGGCGGGTGCAAATATCCAATTGACTTGATTAGGCCCAAAATAAATTAGACTTTAAAACAAAAATAAGTCTAACAATCTCCCACTTGGGCCAAGTAAGTCATACTGAATAGATATTATGCATAACTTTATGACGTCAAAACTTTAACCGTCAACAAACCACGTTTCAGAACAATCTGGTCATTAAGAGTCCTGCCACCGAACATGGTGATCGTTACCTTCTGTATAATCGAGGTAGGACCTTCCACATCACAAGTTTCAGAACCCCTAACGATATAGATCAAATGTGGACGTGTGGCATGGAAATGTCCTCTGATCAAATAAGGTACAATTCCAATTGGCTTCCACTTTATTACTCCAATGAGTCTAACCTTATGACTCCCACGAGTCTAACCTTATGACTCCAACGAGTCTAACTGCTAATTCAACAAACTCAAATGCGCAAAAATAAACTGTAGGTAAAGCAGTTATAAATTTATTTATCAGAATCAACAAATATCCATAAAGTGCACTTAGAAATAATGTCTGTTACACAAAATTATGCACTCCCACAAAATCAGGATATCATAATGACTAGCCACCCCCATATGAGCAATATGCTCTAAGAAGACTTTAGGTGAAAGTTCTTTAATGAGTGGATCTGTAATGTAAAGAATAGTGTCATCACTGTCAACAGACAAAATATGATTCCGAACTTTATCATTGATGACAAGAAACTTGATGTCGATATACTTCGACTTTGCTGAACTCTTATCACTATTGCAGTAGAGCTTTATAGCTCTTATTGTCACAGTGTAGCTGTAACGGCCTCTCGACTAAATCCACCATCTTCATACAATAAGGAAAATGTAACATGAAATGGACTTCCTATTGTCGATACATCCAGTATAATCTGAATCTGTGTATCCAATCAGCTGCAACTGATCAGATTTTATGTAGTCTTCTATTGATATCGCATTACCTTCTTGGTAGTCTTTTAGTGATCAATCCCAGGATTGATCAAGTATCTGCCAAGTTTCTCAATGGTATATGCTATGTCTGGACAGGTACAAACTTGAGCATACATCAGACATCCAACCGCCTATGTATATGGAATGTCTTTCATTTGCTCTTTCTGTAGATCGTTCTTGGGATATTAGGGTAGACTTAATTTATCTCCCTTAGAGCAATTCTTTATGCCATATCTATCTAGCACCTTATCGATATAGGCCTTTTGTGATAAACCTAATATTCCACGTGTCCTGTCACGTTGAATCTGAATGCCTATCACAAAAGAAGCGTCTCCAAGATCTTTCATCTCAAAATTCTTTAAGAGAAAACTCTTGATCTCAAATAGAAGATCTATATCGTTACTTGCTAATAGAATGTCATCCACATATAGCACAAGAAATATAAATCTACTCCCTTTAAATTTATGGTAAATGCATTGATCATCTACAATCTCCTTAAAACTAAAATCGGATATTATATGATCAAATTTCAAATACCATTAACGAGATGCTTGATTTAGACCATAAATGAATTTCTTTATTTGCAAACCAAATATTATGAAACTTTCGCTTTAAAACTTTATGGTTGCACCATACAGATTTCCTTCTTAATGCTACCATTAAGAAAGGCAATCTTAACATCCATTTGTATAACTCCAGGTCAAAGTGAGCCACCAGTGCCATAATAATCCTAAAAGGTACTTCATGAAAACCAGGGTGAAAGTCTCCTTATAGTTAATGCCCTCTCTTTGAGTGAATCCTCTTGTGACAAGATGTGCCTTATACTTTTTGACATTACCTTTCGAATCCCGCATGGTTTTGAATACTCATTTACAACCAATTGGTTTCTTTCCTTCAGGCAACCCTACTAAATCCCAAACATCATTGTCCTTTATGAATTTTAACTTATCTTTCATGGCATTTGACCACTTACTAGAGTGAATGTTGAGTTTGGCCTCATTTAAGGATTTAGGGTCATCCCCCAGCCTTATGTCAAACTCATGCTATTGGAGATAAACTATATAGTCATTTGTAATAACTGATCTCCTCTTCCTAGTTGATCTCCTCTTCCTAGTTGATCTCCTAGGCACTTGTGGTTGAGAATTTTCAGTTTCTACCTCACCAGCATGATCTACCTCAGGATGAACTGTATATGTATCTTGTAAGGATGCAACTATATTTTCATCTTGAAGTGAAACAACTACTTTATCATTTGGAACAATTTGTCATGGGTATAACAATATGTTCTTCCTTAAATATGAAATCCTTATGTAGTTGACTCCCACTGTTCTGAATATTCTCAAAAATTTTAGCAATCCGTCTTTATGTTCTTAGTGGAGGGACAATAAAACTTAAAGCCTTTTTATCTCTCAGAATACCCTACGAATAAACAGCTAACTGTCCTTGAGTCTAACTTCTTCTCATATGATATATATGGTCGAGCTTTCACTGGATAACCCCAAACATGTAGATGCCTAATACTGAGAGATTTTCCAGTCCATAACTCATATAGGGTTTTAATTACTGTTTTGCTAGGTACTCTATTAAGAAGGTGATAACCATCTTTAGGGCTTCACTATATAATGACTTTGGTAGAATAGTGTGAGCTATCATACTCCTAACTATGTCCTTTAGTGTGTGATTTTATCTCTCAGCAATACCATTTGAAGAGGTGTCCCTGATATGGTGTACTAATCGACAATACCACTATTTCAGAAATTGACAAATGATTCTGGACATTTATCTGATTCGTCATATCTGTCATAGTACTCACCACCATGATCAGATCCAACGGCTTTAAACATGTCCAATGATTGGGATTTCTCATGGAACAAGTGTAGGTACCTATAACGAGATTAATTGTTTGTAAAAGTGATGAAATATTCATGACCATTCCAAGAAACTGTAGGAATGGACCACAAATGTCTGTATACACCAAATTAAGACACCTGAACTTCGTCTAGTACCAAACTTTCTAATATTTCTTTAATTAATTTTCGCTTAGTGCCTATGCTATTCACATATAGAGATTCAGTATATAAAGCATGAAGTTTCAATTTATATAGCTATCAATCAGAATTCTAGTACCAAAAACTTTAGATTTGAAAAGTAGACTAAGCATTTCATTATCAAGAGTGACAGTAAAACTAGATCTGTCTAACAAATGAAATAGAAATATGATTCCGCCTAAAAGGACGGTACATATAAAGTCTCATCCAAATCTAAAACCAAAAACCAGAATCTAATTTAAGCCTACAAACTCCAATAGCTTTAATTGCAACTTTATTTCCATCACCCATGTATATGTATCGCTCAGCTGGGTTGGGCCTCCTTTAGGTTTGGAAGTTCCGCATTGAATCGCTTATGTGAATTATCTATTCATAATTTATAAAGTGGCCCTAAAGCTAAATTAATCTCAGAACAAACATAAATATGAGATATACCCGCTAAATAGCCATTTCTGATACTTTATACATTCCTACTTGAGGTGGCTTACTTTCTTACAAAAAAAAAATGCAATGACCTTAGGCTTCTTCTCCTGCACTTTTGCCACTTAGGATCAGCCACTGTAGTGGTGTTTATGTTCCTCCCTTTAGTTTCACTTTCCTTTTCTTATTAGAAGTTTACCCTGGATGCTAAGTGAGTACTGACTTTATCAGGCATAGAACCCCTAATAGTTATAGGAATAGTATACTTTATGACCATTAGACACATCTTGTAAGATCTCTCCCACTTACCATAATTGACCTTTTCTTTACTAAACTTTTATTAGTGATAGTAGAGATCCATCAATCTTTAAGGTGTACTCTAGGTGCATGAATTCAAGAACGATTATTTTCGTGGTCTTACCACTTCTTAAAGTTTGTACCATTCAATTTAAATTACATAAGTGTATAATTTCTCATAGTTTAACATAAACATTGCATTTAATAAAATTCTACTGTAATAGCCATAAAAAAATGAATTTCAGAAAATGCAACCAGTTTAACTGATAGAGCTGCCGGTTAAACTTTCAGAATAAGTTGTGTCTCTATATGCCAACACTGTACTGGCCCAATATAAATATTCTAAAATCTAGGTCCTATGTAAGAGAACAGACTTCCTTTGGGCCGACTGTCACTTTATAGGATTGGTCCAAAAGTTTAAGTAATCTATATTGGCCATATAATATATGTAATGACCCGGCCATAATGACAACCTTCCTTTGGGCCGACTGCCACACGCTTGGGCCACACAAATTTATGCATCTGGATTCTTGTTCCGCCATCGGACTAGCTGAAAAGGGTAATGTAATATGGGACTATAGTGTGACAACCTTCCTTTGGGCCGATTACCACACACCAAGGTTCTCCCACTTGCATTATCCACATCAAGTATCCAAAGCCGTACATAATTCGGCCAAAAAATAGTCTTCCTTTGGGCCGGCTATTGTCCGCATGAACTATATACGCAATTAAATAAGCTCTTTTATAAATTCTTTAGCTTGAACATGTTTATATCTTTATCTGTGTGTTATTAACTATAGTACACATCAATATTCATCATGCTAGACGATATAAGCAATAATATAAATATTAATGAAGCGGAAGTATGTAAGGGTACACATAATCATGATAAATAAACACTTCAATGCCTTCTTTATGTTAACTAACTACTGTTTTGTCATGTATAGTTCTTTTAATACTGTAGTGCTCGTTAAGAGCTACGAAATGGCTGTTTACATGCCCAAAACAGAGGTCGTATGAGCCCGTAATGGCTAATTGAAGTTTCTATTGGAAAAACAGGTCTGTAGTGCTTACGGGTCTGAATCAGACCCGACTCGCAATGGTTAACTTATTGGTTTCCTTTCTTATTGGGGCGGGTTTAAATAAACTGAATAAAACCCAATTAGCTTTATGTGAGATTGATTGGGATTAGGTCTCTTTATTTCAGCAGAATTCTATCCCAAAATACCGTTAATAGATTAGAATTCTATCTCAATTCTAAAACCCAAATTAATCTCAACCATCCCAATTGAAATTTAATATGAGATTAATTAAGAGTAAGTTTCCTTATTAGAGTAAAATTCAATCTCTAAATTTTTTAATCCTAATTAATCTCATAATCTAAATTAACTATGAAACTCAAAATAATTAACCTCCTTTATTTTATTTAATTTTACAGCTTGCTTTTGTAGCCGCCGGCCCATGGCGGCCGGCGGCTGTTGCCCACCCGCAGAGCCGTGCATGCAGGCATGAGCCTGCATGCTCAACCAGCACACGCATGCTCTGCAGAGAGCATGCAGCATGTATCCCTTCTTTTTTTTTTTTTTTTGATACTTTAAGGCCTGCCATGCATGCATGCAGGGGTTTCCCTGCATGCATGCGTCCAGCCACAATTTTTTTTTATTTTTTTTAAGAACAAGAAAAAGGTAATAACACACAGATTTAAATCATAATAATATATATATATATACATGAATCTAATTTAATCATCTCCAATTTAATTCAATTATTTGAGACACAAAAAATAATTTTTCTTGAATTAAATCAAGAGATTGATTGTAATTTTGATAGATCGAGATCAACAAATTTACTTATATCCCGATGATCCGATAAAGAGGAGGCTCTGATACCAATTGTAAGATCTAAATTTATTTCATACAAGATCTACACATATACTGTAAGCCTCTTTATCATGATCAAAAGGAAGGAGGGTTTTAGGCATACCTGATTCCATCACGAAGAGGATGCCGAAGGTTGCATGATCTCGAGGACGCCAGAGTTGAGGGAGAGGATTCTTCTCTCCAGCCACCAAGTTCTCTTCTTTATCCTCAGAGGAGATGAGAGGCCTCCAAGAGAGAGATGGTTATTGTTGTTAGTGGAGAGGGAACCTTACTCATGGTATATATGGCATCAAGAAACCCTAGTTCAACTCATCATAGATCTAGACCATTGATTTATAACACGAGTTTCACACGTGTAGATGAGTCCCACATTCTAATTTAAATACACTCATGGCTAAGTGTAATTGAAAACGCATCTAGACCCAAACCATTTAGGTTTGATCAATTCTTTATTGGGTCAAACAACATAGGTTAAGTGGGCGGGTGCAAATATCCAATTGACTTGATTAGGCCCAAATAAATTAGACTTTAAAACAAAAATAAGTCTAGCAGTTATCAATTCTGTACGGGCAGTAAGTAATCAACATTGTTCGGGTTGATCAGAGGAGATCGGGTTATCGAGCTTGTTTACGTCAATGGTGGAGCTGAGAGTACAGATCGAGGAGGTAGGGTGGCCATGAAGGACATAAACTTCTCCATTGAATGCTTCGATGGCCACAACAACCTCACCTTGTGGCAGCAACAGGTGAAGGATATTCTAACTTGGAAGTAACTAGAAAAAGCTCTGATGCTGAAGCCAAACAAGTCGGAGAAGATGACGGATAAAGCGTGGAAAGAACTTGTGGGACATGGTGAATAGTACCATTCAGTTGTACCTGGCAGATACTACTCCTCGAGAAGTCATCGAGCTAGAATATCCGGCGGAAGTTTGGGCAAAATTAGAGATCGGGTGTAAATCAAAATATGTGATAAATCGTTTATTTTTAAAGAAACAATTATGTAGTCTAGAATTGGAGGAGAGAGCACAGTTAGAGGCGCATCTAGATGAGTTCAATTGGATCTCAATAGAGTTGTCGACTCTTGATGTAAAGATCAAGGAAGAGAATAAGGCATTGCTTCTGTTGGCATCATTGTATGTATCGTATGATCACGTTGTAACCACATTGCTATTTGGGAAGGATACTCTCAGGGATGCTGAAGTGATCGCTACATTGTTACTGAATGAGTCTCGACGAGAGTTGCAATGATAGTTTGTCCGGGGACGGTAGCATGAAATTGATCACTTGGGAGGCAAGCAGGTTCTAGTGAGCACAAGTGGCATTCAAAGTCTAGGGATCACAAACCGCTTATATGTTGGTATTATGATAAGGACCATATGAAGAGGAATTGTCTAGAGAGGAAGGAGACTCAGAAGAAAAGAAAAGAGAAGGATGACACATCATCAAATGCAGCACTAATAGATGATGGAGATGTTTTCATGGCGACAACATCTCAAGAGTGTGGATCAGATTGGATTCTAGTTTCCGGGTGTTCATATCTATGTGTGCAGCCAGGGAACAGTTCGACAGTTATCGAGCGTATGATGGTGATACGATTAGAATAGCAAATGGTGTTGAGAGCAGGATTGTCGGAGTTGGGTCCATACATATGTGCATGTTTGATGATATTGTGCAAACATTGACTGGGGTGAGGCATGTGTCGAAACTAAGGAAGAATCTGATTTCTTTGGGGACTTTGGATTTGAGCTAGTATAGATGCTCGATCCGAGGTGGAGTTATGAGAGTATTCAAATGCATGAGAGTTTTTCTGCAAGGGAAGATGAGGGGTGGCTTGTATAGACTCGTAGGTGGAGTATCTGTCAGGTCCTAGGCGAGTGGTGCAGGTGGTGGAGATAGGCAGAAAACTCAGCGTTCTGTTATCAAATCTAGGTCAAGTACAAGAGGGTGACGTGGGCTTCGAATGTTGTGGGTGGTGATGTTCTCTATGGTGAAGGACTCGGAGCACCATCTCAAAAGACTAGTCTATCAGGTGGAGTTGCCCAAATCCTTATATACCCAAGACCATTCCCCCACGTCTAGTCGATGTGGGACTATATTTGTTCGAGATAAATCCCAACAATCCCCCCTCGAACAAAGAGTCTCCCTGCGATGTGGGACTATTTGTTCGACCCAAATCCCAACAACTCCCCCTCGAACAAAGAGTCTCCCTGCCCGGCATGCCCATTGCAAAGGCGCACCACTGTTAAATTTCTTGAGAGCCCAACATTAGTTTCACAGGGGCCTATTGCGTCTTTTTGCGTCAGTAGGGTGGGCAGGCCCATTGCACCTTTGCGCCATTGGGCGGATCTACATCGACGAACATCACCCACACACACGGCTAAGTTCGGGGCATGGCTCTGATACCACTTGAAGGACTCGGGACACCATCCCAAAAGATTAGTCTTTCAGGTGGAGTTGCTCAAATTCTTATATATTTAAGACCATCCCCACGTCTAGCCGATGTGGGACTATTTGTTCGACCCAAATCCCGACATATGAGTCATGTTAGAAAGGTGGAGTCACAGAGTGATGTGCATCGATGAGCTATTCAGGTACCCCAGGTGGGGGTATAAGCCATGCCAGTTCGAATGTGATAAACGATAGAGGCATCGCAAGTACGCGAGTGGTGCAGGTGGTGGAGATAGGCAGAAAACTCAGCGTTCTGTTATCAAATCTAGGTCAAGTACAAGAGGGTGATGTGGGCTTCGAATGTTGTGGGTGGTGATGTTCTCTATGGTGAAGGACTCGGAGCACCATCTCAAAAGACTAGTCTACCAGGTGGAGTTGCCCAAATCCTTATATACCCAAGACCATCCCCCCACGTCTAGTCGATGTGGGACTATATTTGTTCGAGATAAATCCCAACAATCCCCCTCGAACAAAGAGTCTCCCTGCGATGTGGGACTATTTGTTCGACCCAAATCCCAACAACTCCCCCTCGAACAAAGAGTCTCCCTGCCCGGCACGCTCATTGCAAAGGCGCACCACTGTTAAATTTCTTGAGAGCCCAACATTAGTTTCACAGGGGCCTATTGCGTCTTTTTGCGTCAGTAGGGTGGGCAGGCTCATTGCACCTTTGCGCCATTGGGCGGATCTACATCGACGAACATCACCCACACACACGGCTAAGTTCGGGGCATGGCTCTGATACCACTTGAAGGACTCGGGACACCATCTCAAAAGACTAGTCTATCAGGTGGAGTTGCTCAAATCCTTATATATTTAAGACCATCCCCACGTCTAGCCGATGTGGGACTATTTGTTCGACCCAAATCCCAACATATGAGTCATGTTAGAAAGGTGGAGTCACAGAGTGATGTGCATCGATGAGCTATTCGGGTACCCCAGGTGGGGGTATAAGCCATGCCAGTTCGAATGTGATAACGATAGAGGCATCGCAGGTACGCAGAGAAGACATCATCAGATTATCTTTAGAGCGGCTTGCAGAATCCAAACCAAGGTGGAGATTGTTGGGGTGTATGTCTTATATTCTGCGCGTATATACGATTAGTAATTTTGTATCATATTTGGATTAAGTTTTATCCAATACGGGTACATGAGTTTGGTAATTGCGTATGGACTCGGGGCTCCATCCCAAAAGACGGGACGTCTAGCCGGCCAGTGGGGTGGGTAGGCAGGCCTAATGCGTCTTTGCGTCATTGGGGTATCTATTATACCGTCGAATATCACCCACACACACGACTAATTTCAGGGTATGGCTCTGATACCACTCGAAGGACTCGGGGCTCCATCCCAAAAGACTAGTCTATTGGGTGGAGTTGCCCAAATACTTATAAGCCCAAGACCATCCCCACGTCTAGCTGATGTGGGACTATTTGTTCGACCCAAACCCAACAGAAACTGTTCAATTGCAGGGTTTGTAGTTTAAGGGAGAGAGGTGTAGGTTTCTAATAATCAAGGAAAGTGAGTAAAGAAAATTGCTAACTGAAGGTCTTAATGAAACTGAATTTTTTTTGCAATTGAAGGCAGTGAAATAAATGAAAATTGCATTTCTGTCTCCTTTTTTATTTTCTTTCCTGGTGTTCGATGATGGCACCTACTGGTCCATGATTCCATCTTTATATTATGTCAATTTCTGTTAACTGAAGGTCACAAGGGCAGGGTACCTGAGCAGGAAGACGTCTTTGCGTGTTGCAGCGGCTGCTGGTCACATTCAATGTATCAGGCAGTTGGTAGCTGACTTTGTTCATAGCGAAAGAGCTAGCATACTTTCCGATGTCAGTGATAAAGGTCGAGGAGGCAGCAGCAGTAAGCAACACGAAAGAATTAAGTGTGATTAGTCGTGTGTACTGATTTGGAACTAGAACTCATATTTCAGATTCCTGTAATCAAGACTTTGTTATAATGCGTTGTTTTCATCTTTATTTGTTTTGCAGTGCACTATAGAGGTTCGTCAACAAGGTAGCTGCTGGTGGGGTGACGGCTTCTGGCAGTGTTAAATGGGCACTCTGATTGCATGCAACTGTTGTTGCTTGATCTCCATGCAAGTGTTTCGGCAGGAACATACCATTATAGTTTATCATCATCCAAGATGATAGGTTTGTTTATTTTCGATCAATTGAGTTTTTGGTACTACTAGCTTGCAATACCTTAAAATAATTTGTGATCTGCTACATTGATTTCACAGGATCTGGAAGCACTCCTTTGCATTTTGCTGCATCTGAAGGAAACCTTAGATGTTATCAGGCAAAGTAACTTGCAATCTTATGCTATTTTATTTTAACTTCATATATTTCATTTGTATACTAGAGATAATTGGTGCTGTTTGTAAAATATGCCCTCATTTTTTGTGGCAGGTTCTTCTTGCCAAAGGTGCTAGTAGATTGACATTGAATTACAATGGGTAACTTCTCTTCAATCCATTTACCCCCTACTAGATCCATTTACCCCTCAGCAAGAATTGGCGAAACCCTTTATGATTTTCATTTTCATTTTTATTTTTGATTTTATAGGTTGGCTCCCAGTTGATGTTGCTAAACTATGGGGGCATCGCTTCCTTGAGCCATTACTATCACCTCATTCTAACTTGGAAGTACCAACATTCCCTCCATCGATCTGTCATTGCCCCTTAGAAGCATTCTAAAATATAGCAAGGTACAGAGATGACAGTTTACTTGTCTGCTTGCAGCGTTTTTCTCTGAAACTTGAGCTTACATATATCCTTAAACTTCATGCGTCCCATTTTTCCTTATAAAGACAGAAAATTGTTCCATGATTTGAAAGGCTGATGTGAAATCGTGTTTGTGTGACAAGAAATTAGTGATAAAATAACTAAACTACGCTTCATTAATAAGATACGGTCGTCTTGTACGAAGGATTAAAACTGATAACGCAGTAGATGGATTTAAACAAAAGAACATGTGTAGGCTATTCAAGTTCAATCGTGAATTAATTAAAGATAATAAATATGTTATGCAGGAAAAAAATTCTATGATCAATATCTAGAGTGATGAACTACGACAACAGATACAGACAATCTCACTTAGCTGTGGACATCAGTTAAATTGATAAAATCTCATAGAATTATTATCAATACTCACAAATAAATGATTGTGTTCAAAAAATATACATACTAATGATCACGTTCGACCTCAATGTCCTTATGGTGTTTGCTGGATTTGTAGCTCTGTCTTTCATGGCTCTAACGTCTTGAAAATCACTCCAATCGGGCTTTGAACGGCTGAGAAATAGCTTGAAAACAAAACCTGGAACATAAACAGATCTGCTTTGCTCCAATGGGTTTGTACTGTAGCAATCGAGTCAGATCATGCTATCGGGTCAGATTCAAATATGCACAATGATGGATCCGGATATGCACAGTAGATGATCCGGGTTTGGATCTGGAGTGGAGTCAGGCTTGAGTTGCTAACAGATCGGCTGGTGCTAGCGGATCGGGTTGGGTTTGAATCTAAACCTGATTTGGGCTCCAATCGACAACATCAGTTGAAGAAGAGAGGCAAATGGATAGGTAGCAGTCGACAACGATGAGAAGGATGAAGTTGGCGGCAGTTGATGAGGAGGAGGATTGGGTGTCTGTAATGCCCGGATCTCGCGGGTACAGAGACGTTACTATTAGGTATATACGTAGATCAAAAATACCCTCACATATATATATGCTAAGCAGCAGTACAGGCAAGAATCAGAGTTCAAAAATACGAGTTGCATTATACATTCTAACATATGAGTACAATTACCAAGTTATCACAGGATGTGACACAATATTATAAGAATATTACATCACCGATAGGCCCAAATGCGAAAATATAAAGAGATATACAATCATAAACTGTACAAATGAGGGCTCAGAGTCATAACAGGAAAACTCTAGAGTCGAGTAAGGGGGCCTGGAAGGATAGGGCTTCAGACGGTCTTCCGTTGATCCACTACGCTTCCACTGTGCCACTCTGATTAGCAAGATGAATTCACCAGCTCAAAGCTCCAGACCTGGACATGAGGATCCAGAGGAATCAGAACTCCCCATCGACTGGTGAGGTAAAAGCCAAGTGGCGTGCAGGGATAAGCCCATATGCATCGATAAATCTAAGTTAAAAGACATGCATTGAAAATAGTGTCGTGAGCACATGCATACAGGAGCAGGTAAAGAGGTAAGAAGTAAAATAGATAAGGAAAGACCAACTATCTCCTAAACTAACATAAAGCTGATAAAACTGAATAAAACTGAATACGAGCAAAACCAATCGTACAAGCTTAGGTTATGACTCTATGAGACTAGTACGTAGAAGGAATAACCAAATAAGGAAACCCTCATCTATATACCTTTGTCTCATGTTACCCTAATCCAAGCGTATACAACCCAAGTTACAAAATCACATAAATGAATTGTATATTAGCATTTTGTTATAATTGGGCTCGTCTAAGTTGTTGGTTTTAGCATGCGTCTCATTCCACATACTTTCATTTACAACTTATAAAGTAAGTTATTTGGAAGCTGATGGAGCTCGATGAACCATATTTAGTATGGGTCCTGTACTTGCCCGGGACAACGACCTTGGAGTATCCGGTACTGAGCCGGAACGTACCAGTAGGCACCGAGAACTTATTGTACACCCGAATGGAATAAGGTATCGCAGATCCCATAGAAATAGGTTTAGGGCTTGTGCATACCCAGGAGGAATAATAGGGGAGTAGGGGTGTCTATATACCCCACTGAATCCATAGTGGCTGCTAGGTGATCCCATAAGTATGTGGCCACGCGTGACTCGATATGACCACTATAAACATGAATATTCAGGACCCATTAGTTTCTCCCAAACTCAGTGCAAGTTGTCTTTATTATAATTTATTATATATTTATCAATTTACGGGAATAATAGGAGAAGGGCAAGTTCAGGAATGCATGAGTACATGTATAACAGGAATACAGGTCACTGTATATAATACATGATAACAGGTATAGGATTCTCATAAACGTGATAATCATAGGTCAAGTGTTAAAATGATATATAGCAGGTGATAAGTCATGTCATAATAGGGGCAGGTGATAAGTAATAACATAACAGGAGCAGGTGTCAAGTAATAGCATGTCAGGTGATAACACATCAGTTGTCAAATGATACAGATAGGTGTCAGGTGATGGTATACAGAAGTCAGGTGATAAAATATCAAGTGTTAACATATCAATCATGTACATGACAAGTGATAGAGTAATAGTTGAGCGCAATCAAGTAGAGTTGAGCAAGCTAGAGGCACGGACAGTGAACAGTATTTAACACTAGAGCGCTTGACAGAGCTAGTAGAATGACTCAGCTTAGAAGGCGAGTCTAAAATACGACAGAGTTCCGCCTAGATAAATCTAGTGATAAAGCGTTGAGCGCTAAGCATACCTACCACGCAGAGTATGAGAGACCTGATGGTCTAAGCGCACTTCTCTTTCGAGGAAGTAGGCGAGAGAGCTAAAGGGATAAAGTACATTCGGGTTCTAAGCGCACTCTCGGTAGCTACCACAAAACCCATAAGGGTGCAAGCCTAAAAATAATTGGGTAGCTAGCCCAGGAGTGGGTAGAAACTCAGAGTCGGTACAAGGGTACCTACATGAGATGTTAGTACCACACAAACATACATATAAATGTAAGAATATCTAAGCTACTGTGGAGTGGTGAAGCCCGGGCGTAAACACAGCCCGGAGGCTGGGTATAGTACCTGCAGAAGTGTTAGTGTCAATCACATGCACGTAATAAATCGGTAATAAACATCACAAGCATGGCATTTGTACAGGAAGTAAACTACCCCAGTACAAGCATTCGTCACAGGCATATACATGTACAATACTGGGCACTCGGCCATATACAAATACAAGGGCATAACCCAAAATAAAATATGAATACAAATCATATACATAACAAAATACAAGTCGACTCGACGAAGAGGAAAAACTTAGAACGAGACGAGGACACTCGCCTAAATCTTTGAAAAAGCCGCGAAGTCCTGGAGTCTTAAAACACTTGCACGCGGCACAATATATAAAAATATATAAATATTTTAAAGAGAGAGAATAAGATGTAAGTCACCTAGAGGGGGGTGAATAGGTGACAAGTTAATAAAATACAAAACTAATGCGGAATTAAAACTAATTATGCAAACTAACAACTGTTATACTAACATATAAAGTATAACACAAGAGTGTAACGAATTCTTGGTGAAGGGCTCTGAGCTATTTCCCTAAGATTCCTCTAGATTAAGAGTTGATGTGCCACTATGACTCTCTTGGTTGAATGCAAGGGTGAGCAACCAAACAACCCAAGTATATATATCAATTTAGCACAAATTATATCAAGCATATAAAGATGAGTACAATAAGAACATGCAAGATATAAAAATACAAGTGTGAGAGAGAGAGATGAACAATCGCAAACACGAGAGAATTGTTTCGAGGTTCGAGCACACTAGCTCCACGTCCCCGCCTTCAACACTATGAAGGATTTTCACTAGAATCGATTCCTCAAGATCACGCAATGTCGCAACACCTATAATGAGCTCCCTCAAGAACTCTTGGACCCGCAAGTCCCTCACTTGTTCCATAAGAACAATACACGCAAGCACACTAGCTTGCTGAGGTCGCACCTCTACGCCAAGCTCCCTTAAAATCTCTTAACAATACGAACTCGCAAGTTCGCCTTCTCAAATACAAATATGACTTTGTGATCACTTTTTGATAACAAACAAACACTTTCACATATAAGGATCATATAGATGATGGATATAGCAATGGATAACTCAAACTTATATGAGAAAAACAAGATATATTTGTAAGGGAAAAACTCAAAATAAAAATTGAAAAACACAAAAGAATCACTTATGTAAAATACTCATTTGATATGGAAGTTAAGCTCTAAAACTTATAGAGCAAGATATGTTAAATGTGAGAAAAACTAGTTCCAAAACTTCTCTAAAAATCTTGCCCAAAACTCCCTTTTATAAGGCATCAGAAAACTAGCTGTTGGGGACCAAATAGCTTGCCAGTCGACCAGATAGTCGACCGATCAACGGTCATTTTTCAGACTGTTGGGGTGGTCGGTAAACTGCCCAGTCGACCGTGTTGGCCCAGAGGCCCATCACTCTAGTTTTGATGATGATTTACTCATGTAGTTATAGTTTACTAATAATCTTGTGTTTAAATAGTTTCAGTGATTGACCAAGATATTAGTAGGTGATTAGCTTCAATAAAGAAATTTTGAGGATTTCACATGTAGATTCAAGAGCTTGCGCGTCAAGATCGCATCTAGTACTCGGTTGGAGTCTTGCTCGTCGGATCGTGTTTGGATCAAGTCGACTTAGAGAAGGACTTCTACAAGAAGACCTCGGTTTATTTATTTTAGTATGTTTAGATCTTATTTAAAGATAGATAGTATTGATATGCTCAAGTTCACATACACACACAAATTTAAAGTTTATTGGTTTTGACTTTCGATTTAACCGGTTTTGGATTTCATGTCAAAAACATAGATATATATATCTTTTATGTATATTAGATTTTATTCATATACAATATACTTCAAAGTTGTTTCAATATCATATTTTTGTATTTAGACAAGTTTTGGAGAAAACAGTTTTCTATTTCAAAAATCTAAGTTTTGAAAAATACCGATTTTTGTTTAAAGCCTAATTTTAATATCACAAAAATAGTTCAAATAGTTTGTAATATGTGTTGAATTTTAGTTACACATATTTGTATTTTAAAGATCTTAAAAGAACTTATTCTTGTGGAATTTTTGTGATTTTATGGGATTTAATTGGAATCAAAATACCTAAGTTTTAAATTCTTAACATCCCAGCCAGACTGCTCTGGCAGTCGACCGGACTAGGGGTCGGTCGACTGTTACGGTCGACCGATGTGCACGGGACGTGCACAAAGGCCAGCCATTCGGCCGGTCGACGCGCGATCGACCGACTGAAAGCACCCTACTCTCAGGTGGGGGCTGGTCGACCGGACAGTCGACCGGAGGCACAACGGTCATAAAAAAGATCGTTGGCTGGTCGACGGGGTGGTCAATTAGAAGGGCAATTCTGCCCTTTCCTGGCTGCCAACGGGCAGATTTTTGAGGGGTTATAAATAGCCCCCTTGAGTTTTTTAACCAAGATTTTACAAGAGAAAATTTCTATCTTTACAAGTGTTTTACAGCAAGTTTTTTAAAGAGTTTTTAGGCTAAAATATTTTATCTTTATTTGTTTTCAAGGGTTGAAAATTTTAAAGAAAAATAAAGTATTTGGGATATTGGTTTAGATCTTCATTTCTATCTTATTCTAGTTATTTTTTCAAGTATTTTTCTTTTTGATTTGATTTCCAAACACCTTGTTTTTCTCAAGCTATCTATCTATCCTATCTATTAGGATCTTATTTTGGTGAGAAAATTAGTTTGTGGTTATTGAGACCACCAAGAGTTATAACCTTCCTTTTATTTGTTGGTATTCCTCTTATGTAGAGGTGATTGTGGAGGTTGAGTTTGGTTGTGTTGGTATCCCTCTAAGTGTAGAGATGATTGAGATTGTTATTTGGCTTTGAGCCTTATCCCTCTAGTGTGAGATGAGTGTTGTTTGGCTAAGTGCTCATCCCTCTAAGTGTAGAAGTGATTGTTGTTGTGTCTTACCTCTTGTGTAGAGGTTGTGTTTGTTTGTGT
Organism: Agave tequilana; assembly: GCA_038442645.1. Classification (NCBI taxonomy): domain Eukaryota; kingdom Viridiplantae; phylum Streptophyta; class Magnoliopsida; order Asparagales; family Asparagaceae; genus Agave; species Agave tequilana. The sequence goes on from JAVJIF010023242.1 coordinate 55,046, forward strand.
ACTCTAAGTTTGTATTACCCAAATTCTCAGTGGAGATTCCCTGTGTGGGAAGTCCTGTGTGGACGTTATAGTAGAAATCCTTCTGTGTGAAGGCGGGGACATAGAACAGTGGCTCGAACCTTGAAACATATCTTATTGTTTGCGATTAATCCACTATATCTAACTCTCTCTTATATTTTATCTTGCATTATTTCATACTATTCATATCATACTTATATGCTTGGCATTGTTTGTGTGCCTCACTTGTGTTGAGCCAAGAGAGCTTTACATAGCACCTCAACTCTTATTATGAGAAATTTAGAGGAGATAGTCCAGAGCCCTTTATTGGAAATTCGGCTACACTCTTTGGTTATACTAAGTGTGTTGCAATTTGTTTTTAATTCCGCATTATTTGTCATTAGATTAGCCATACACCTATTCACCCCCTTCTAGGTGTACTTTTAATTGGTATCAGAGTCTACGCTCTTGATATTAGGTTTAACCACCTAGGAGTGAGATCTTGTTTAGCTATTCTAGATTTACATTTGCACACTTATTTGTTTATTCACACTCATGGATTACCTTATCCCTCCCATGTTTGATATTTCTAGCTTCGATATGTGAAAACTTAGATCGAGTGCTTACTTAAAAATTCTAGGCTTGCATGTTTACCTTGCCGCTACCAAGAAATCTTATCTTGATATCCACGAATTTTTAAGTAAACATGCAAGCCTAGGTTATGGCACCTTGTTCCTAGGCCCCACGATAGACCAACAATTGGTACTAAGTGGATCTTTAAGAACAAGTTGGATGAATCGGGTAATGTAGTAAGAAACAAGGCTAGGTTAGTTGCCCAAGGTTACACTCAAATCGAAGGGATCGATTTTGAAGAAACCTTTGCACCCGTAGCACGGCTTGAAGCCATACGGATGACACTAGCATTTGCCTCATATAAAGATTTCAAATTGTTTCAAATGGATGTTAAAAGTGCTTTTCTAAATGGTTTTATTGAAGAGGAAGTGTATGTTGAACAACCCCCCGGGTTTGTTGATCCTGCACATCCGGATTTTGTTTTTAAATTAGACAAAGCTCTTTATGGTTTAAAACAAGCCCCTAGGGCTTGGTATGAAAGATTGTCTTCATTTTTGATTTCCAATGGTTTTAAGAAAGGTAAAATTGACACAACATTGTTTACAAAACATGTAGAAAAAGATATTCTTATTGTGCAAATTTATGTAGATGATATTATTTTTGGTTCTACTAATGAATCTCTTTGCAAAGCTTTTGAGTCATGCATGAAGGATGAATTTGAAATGTCTATGATGGGGAACTCAACTATTTCCTTGGACTCCAAATCAAGCAAAGGAAGGATGGGATCTTCATCAATCAAGCCAAGTACACAAAGGAACTAATCAAAAGATTCGGGCTTGAAGGATCAAAAGTAAGCAAAACTCCCATGGCAACAACTACCAAGCTTGACAAGGATGAACAAGGTAAAAGTGTAGACATTAAACTTTATAGAAGCATGATTGGTAGTTTGCTTTATTTGACGGCTAGTAGGCCGGATATCATGTTTTCCGTTTGTTTATGTGCACGTTTTCAATCATGTCCTAAGGAATCACACTTAATAGCGGTAAAACGCATAATTAGGTATCTTAAGGGCACAATTGAATTGGGTTTGTGGTATCCTAAAACCGGATTATTTGAAATGAAGAGTTTTTCGGATGCCGACTATGCGGGTTGTAGGGTAGATAGGAAGAGCACAAGTGGAACATGTCAATTCTTAGGTAATTGTCTTGTATCTTGGTCTTCCAAAAAGCAAAATTCGGTAGCCCTATCAACCGCCGAGGCGGAGTATGTTGCGGCCGGAGCTTGTTGTGCACAAGTTCTTTGGATGAAACATACTCTCCTTGACTATGATTTACATTTTGATCATGTTAAGATTTTTTGTGATAATACTAGTACAATTCACATGACCAAAAATGCTAATCAACATAGTAAAACCAAGCACATTGATATTAGGTATCATTTTCTTAGAGATCACTTTGAAAAAGGTGATATTGATATTGACTATGTTTCTACCGATTTTCAACTTGCCGATATTTTCACTAAACCTTTAGATTATGCAAGATTTTCCTTTATTTGTGGTGAGTTGAATGTATGTATGATTGATTCTTAAAATATTTTTGTTTTGATATGTTTGTGTTTTGATATGTTTTAACCCTTTTGATGTATGACAAAAAGGGGGAGAAAAATATATAAGTTTGGAGAAAAAGAATATAAGTTGATTAAAATTGTTGGGAGAAAAATATACTAGTTGAATATACTTAGATTTTTGAAAATAGTAAATTTGGTTTTCCTTGACAAAATTTATAGTTTGAATATACTTAGATTTTTGAAAATAATAAATTTGGTTTTCCTTGACAAAATTTATGGTGATGACTTTTTCAAATGCTTTATGTATGATTTCATAGTTTTTCATATTCATGATAGATACATAGCATTGTTTGAGGGGGAGCTTTCCAAGCTTTTTCCTCTCTTTATTTGTTTAATAACTATATGTTTTGTCATCATCAAAAAGGGGGAGATTGTTGGCCCAAGGTTACAATCACCCTTATTTAGTGTATTTTGATGATTACAAAACATATTAGTTATTTGTACTAATAACAATTGTTGTTTAAGTGTGTTTCAGGTTTATCATCACACTAGAAGTACTCTCACTCAAATACAAGGTTCTTGGACTCAAGACAATTCAATTTGGGCTCAAGTTGTAAATATTGAAGATCAAGTGAAGATAGCCCACCTTGAAGAATAGCCTTGAAGTCTTTTAGCAAGTTTGTAAGTTTAGAATGTTAAAGTTTGAATATAGGAAATTTGGCTCTAGGATTTGCACACACACTTGTTTCATGTATTTCCTATGTTTTGAAAAACTTGTTTAAAAACATGTACCAAAGCTTTAGTTTATGCCTTAGTTTATATATACATGTACCAAAGCTTTATATCTTGAAAAACTTGTTTAAAACATGTATATAAACTATTTTCTGCATAATACTTAGCTATAAGTATTTTCAAAATGTTTTCACAAAAATTCCCTCTTCAAAACAGCCCAGTTTTCAGCCACAGGCAACATCGGTCGACCGGCCCGGTCGACCGGCGTTGTGCCTGGACATGCACTGTTTGTGCATGTCCGTCGGTCGACCGGACCGGTCGACCGACAGAGAGCCTTCTGCTCTCGGGAAATTTCGGTCGACCGGACCGGTCGACCGGAAGAAGGAAACTGTGTTTCCTCCTTTTTGGTCGGTCGACCGGACCGGTCGACCGGGAGCCAACGGCTATATCCAGCTAGGCTGGCGGTCGACCGGACCGGTCGACCGCCAAGCCTGCAACACAGCAACGGCTCTTTCCTCTTTGGGATTTTCTGAAAAACTGTTTCTTTTTCTGTTTTAGCAGATTTTTGGAGAGTGGTTGGGGAGCTTTTGCAGGTTGAATTAGGTGAAAAGAAATTGTTTTTGACCTATTTTCTAACCCTATAAATAGAGGAGAAGTCTCTCTTGCTCATTACTTAGAAAAATCCTCAAGTTTTGTTGTTTTCAAAAGAGAAAAGAAAAATTGTTTTAAGCCTTCAATTCCTACTCTTTCAAGATTGTTTTTCAGTTGTGTTTGATTCTCTATCTCACTCTACAACTGAAGTTTTCTCACCACACTTCATAGAGCCAAAAATTCTATACTCATTCTATAGTGAAGTTGTAATTGAAGTGAGAGTGTTTGTAAAAGAAATTGAGAAAAGTGTAGTGATCAAGTTGTGATCACTTTGTTCTTGTAATTCCTTCTTGTGGAGCAACCTCTTCGGTAGAGGTCCTTTGTACTCGGTGGAGCTCGGTGCTCGGTCTTCGGTAGACCCAATTGTAAAGGCATCCTCGGTGGATAGTGGAAACCCTTCACGGAGGTGAAGGCGGGGACTAGAGCAAGTGTGCTCGAACCTCGAAACAAATCATCTTGTTTGCGATTGCCTTTGCGTTCTTCTTGCTTTTAATTTCTATTGCTTTATATTGCCTTGAATTAATTGCTTGAGAACTAACCCTCTACTTGTGGAATCTTGTGTTGTTTACCTTACTTGCTATACTTGTTGTTTTACATTGTGAGCATTTCATCTTCATCATCATACTTGGCATTGATCGATCACACCTCAATACAACACGGTTGCATTACGCACCTCTAACCCATTTAAGGGGAATTGGGAGGAAGGAGTTCAGAACCTCGCAAGGGGTATTCGGCTCTTAGTCGTGTTTTGAGAGATCGTTGCATCACTCATTTAATTAAAGTTTAAAAGATCACTAGATTAGCATTCACACCTATTCACCCCCCCTCTAGGTGTTTTTCAATTGGTATCAGAGCTTGGACTCTAGGATTTGGTTTAACAACCTTAGAGAAGATCCTAATTTGCTAATCATTTCATTCATATTCATATAGTAAAAATGGCCGATGGAATTAAGACCCCTCCTAAGTTTGATGGACTTAACTTTCCCATATGGAAGGTTAAGATGACCGTGTTTTTGCAATCTCTAGGTAGCCGAGTTGCAAAGGCCGTGACTAAGTCCTTTAGTGTACCCCCCGGTGACGAATCCACTTGGTCCGAAATAGAGACTAAGGAATTCGATGCCAATGCCAAAGCTCACTATGCACTTCTACAAGCCCTAAATGATGATGACATAGCTAGGGTTATACATTGCAAATCCGCATTTGAGATTTGGTCACACTTGATATTCACTCATGAGGGGACCTCACAAGTTAAGAAGGCTAAGATTGACCTTCTTCGGTCTCAATATGAAACATTTAGCATGCAAGACAATGAAACCATAGATGATATGGTTACAAGGTTTACCAAGATTACTAATGGACTCTCTTCTTTAGGTGAAGATATCAACAATGATCAAAGAGTAAGGAAGATCATCCGGGCTCTTCCTCCTTCATGGGAAGTTAAAGCAACAACCTTGAAGGAACTCAACGACAATGAAGAGATGGAGCTTATAGGTCTCATTGGGAACCTCAAAACCCATGAGATGGAAAGGAAAGCAAGAGAGGACATGGCTCCTACCAAGAAGAAGACTATTGCCTTCAAGTGTCAATCATCACACTCCGACGAAGATGATGAAGAAGAAGATGACGAAGAGCTCTCACTTCTAGTCAAAAATGTTCGGAGGATGTACAACAAGGCAAAGTTTCAAGGTAGAAGGAGATGGCAAGGAGGCAAAGAAGAAAGGAAGATTGTGTGCTTCAATTGCCAAAAACCGGGACACATAGTTGCGGAGTGTCCGGACAAAGCAAAGCCCTCCACATCAAAGAAGCCATACAAGAAGAAGGCTATGAAGGCAACTTGGGATTCGGAGACCGAATCCGAAGAGGAGATAGACACCGCCAACATGTGCTTCATGGCTAATGAAGGCACAAGCAAGGTAACCTCTTCCCCTTCTCATAATGATGAACTTTCTATGGATGAGTTAGAAGAAACTTTTGTTGAGTTGTCACAAAACTATGATTTCTTAAAGAAAAAGTATTTAAAAATGAAAAAGGAAAATGAATCTTTAAGTCATCAAGTTTTTACTCTTATAAAAGAAAAGGATAATTTAGTTTCCACCTTGACCACTACTAAAAATGATTTTGAAAAATAAAGACTTCTTGCAAGGGTAAGGCCCCACTAATTGACTCTAATGAAGTTTCCATGCTTAGGGAAAGATTAGACTCATTAAGTGTTGTTTTGAAAAATTGTGAATTTGATAAGAAAAGGATTGAGGCTATGTTGTTTCCTAAGAAACAAGCCCCAAAGAAAAATGCTCATGCTCATGTTCATGTTCATGCTACACAACCTAAACAACATGGCAAACCCCAAAAGCATGCTCACACTACTACACATACACATCATGCATTCATGTATAGAAAAGTGTACTCATGTTCACATTGTGGGCGGAAAGGACACTTAGCAAATTTTTGTTATGATAGACTAAGTGCATCACATCATAATGTTTGGGTTCGTAACACTAACTTTCAAGGACCCAAGAAAGTTTGGGTACCAAAGTCAACAATTATTTTAAATGATGTAGGTACTTTCCAAAGCCCAACGACGTAGAGGTTTGTGGTATCTTGATAGCGGTTGCTCAAGGCACATGACTTGGGACATCAACAACTTTGCAACCCTATCAAGATATCATGAAGGTGGCACCGTCACCTTCGGAGATGACGCCAAGGGTAAAATCATCGGTATTGGTAATGTAAAACTTGGCACCTCTCCTTTAATTGAAAATGTGGTTTTAGTTGATGGCCTCAAGCATAATCTCTTGAGTGTTAGTCAACTTTGTGATAAAGGTTTTGATGTAGTTTTTGACAATGTTGCTTGTAAAGTAATTGATAGAACTTCCAATGTTTGTGTATTTTCCGGTTTTCGTGAAAGCAATGTTTATATGATTGATATGTTAAATATGTCTTGTAATATTACTTGTTTAAAAGCCCTCGATGATGACTCTTGGTTGTGGCATAGGAGATTAGGGCATATTTCTTTTGATCATATTTCTAGATTAAATTCAAAGGAAATGGTGAAAGGTATTCCTTCATTGAATTTTGAAAAGGACCGAGTTTGTGACTCATGTCAATTTGGGAAACAAACTAAGTCTTCTTTCAAGTCAATTAAGGATATCATGACATCACGTCCTTTGGAATTAATCCATATGGATCTATTTGGCCCAACACAAACCAAAAGTCTAAGTGGGAATAGATTTGCTTATGTTTTGGTTGATGATTTTTCAAGATTTACATGGGTTTTCTTTCTTGAACATAAAAACCAAGCATTTTCGTATTTCCAAACTTTTAAGAAAAGAGTAGAAAAAGAAAAAGATTCTTTGATTTTGAGAATAAGAAGTGATAGAGGAGGTGAATTCATTAACCAACCCTTTACCACTTTTTGTGATGAACATGGAATAAAGCATGAACTCTCTTGTCCTAGAACTCCACAACAAAATGGAGTAGTTGAACGGAAAAATAGAACATTACAAGAGATGGCTAGGACAATGCTAAGTGAATACGGTCTACCACATTATTTGTGGGCCGAGGCCGTTAATACATCATGCTACATATCAAATCGTGTTTTCTTGTGTAAAAATACTACTAAGACTTCTTTTGAAATGTATTTTTCTAGAAAACCTAATGTTTCCTATTTTAAAGTTTTTGGTTGCAAATGCTTTGTTTTAAACACAAAAGATAATTTAGGAAAGTTTGATGCTAGATCTTATGAGGCTATTTTTGTAGGTTACTCAAACACTAGTAAGGCTTATAGAGTTTTCATTAGATCATCTTTGACTATTGAAGAGTCTATTCATGTTAAGTTTGAGGAATCTAACAAGTTTGTTAAGAATGTTGTAGAAATAGATGCCTTGCATGAAGGCTTGGAGAAAGTCACCTTGGAGGATGCTTCTACCATGGGAGACAAGCCAAAGGATGATGATGGAAGTGAAGCCAAAGTGGAAGAGGCCCAAGGAAATGAACATCAAACAAATGAGGTGGAGCCTACTCAACCACTACCTAAGGATTGGAGATTCAACCCTCATCATCCCAAGGACCTCGTCATAGGTGAAGTATCAAAAGGGGTAACTACTCGTTCTAAAATTCAAGATTTTTGTGGCTACTTTGCATTTTTTTCACACATTGAACCCAAAAATGTCCTCGAGGCCGAGGCCGATTCATATTGGTTGCTAGCTATGCAAGAAGAGCTCAATCAATTTGAGCGCAACCAAGTATGGCACCTTGTTCCTAGGCCCCACGATAGACCAACAATTGGTACTAAGTGGATCTTTAAGAACAAGTTGGATGAATCGGGTAATGTAGTTAGAAACAAGGCTAGGTTAGTTGCCCAAGGTTACACTCAAATCGAAGGGATCGATTTTGAAGAAACCTTTGCACCCGTAGCACGGTTTGAAGCCATACGGATGACACTAGCATTTGCCTCATATAAAGATTTCAAATTGTTTCAAATGGATGTTAAAAGTGCTTTTCTAAATGGTTTTATTGAAGAGGAAGTGTATGTTGAACAACCCCCCGGGTTTGTTGATCCTGCACATCCGGATTTTGTTTTTAAATTAGACAAAGCTCTTTATGGTTTAAAACAAGCCCCTAGGGCTTGGTATGAAAGATTGTCTTCATTTTTTATTTCCAATGGTTTTAAGAAAGGTAAAATTGACACAACATTGTTTACAAAACATGTAGAAAAAGATATTCTTATTGTGCAAATTTATGTAGATGATATTATTTTTGGTTCTACTAATGAATCTCTTTGCAAAGCTTTTGAGTCATGCATGAAGGATGAATTTGAAATGTCTATGATGGGGGAACTCAACTATTTCCTTGGACTCCAAATCAAGCAAAGGAAGGATGGGATCTTCATCAATCAAGCCAAGTACACAAAGGAACTAATCAAAAGATTCGGGCTTGAAGGATCAAAAGTAAGCAAAACTCCCATGGCAACAACTACCAAGCTTGACAAGGATGAACAAGGTAAAAGTGTAGACATTAAACTTTATAGAAGCATGATTGGTAGTTTGCTTTATTTGACGGCTAGTAGGCCGGATATCATGTTTTCCGTTTGTTTATGTGCACGTTTTCAATCATGTCCTAAGGAATCACACTTAATAGCGGTAAAACGCATAATTAGGTATCTTAAGGGCACAATTGAATTGGGTTTGTGGTATCCTAAAACCGGATTATTTGAAATGAAGAGTTTTTCGGATGCCGACTATGCGGGTTGTAGGGTAGATAGGAAGAGCACAAGTGGAACATGTCAATTCTTAGGTAATTGTCTTGTATCTTGGTCTTCCAAAAAGCAAAATTCGGTAGCCCTATCAACCGCCGAGGCGGAGTATGTTGCGGCCGGAGCTTGTTGTGCACAAGTTCTTTGGATGAAACATACTCTCCTTGACTATGATTTACATTTTGATCATGTTAAGATTTTTTGTGATAATACTAGTACAATTCACATGACCAAAAATGCTAATCAACATAGTAAAACCAAGCACATTGATATTAGGTATCATTTTCTTAGAGATCACTTTGAAAAAGGTGATATTGATATTGACTATGTTTCTACCGATTTTCAACTTGCCGATATTTTCACTAAACCTTTAGATTATGCAAGATTTTCCTTTATTTGTGGTGAGTTGAATGTATGTATGATTGATTCTTAAAATATTTTTGTTTTAATATGTTTGTGTTTTGATATGTTTTAACCCTTTTTGATGTATGACAAAAAGGGGGAGAAAAATATATAAGTTTGGAGAAAAAGAATATAAGTTGATTAAAATTGTTGGGAGAAAAATATACTAGTTTGAATATACTTAGATTTTTGAAAATAGTAAATTTGGTTTTCCTTGACAAAATTTATAGTTTGAATATACTTAGATTTTTGAAAATAATAAATTTGGTTTTCCTTGACAAAATTTATGGTGATGACTTTTTCAAATGCTTTATGTATGATTTCATAGTTTTTCATATTCATGATAGATACATAGCATTGTTTGAGGGGGAGCTTTCCAAGCTTTTTCCTCTCTTTATTTGTTTAATAACTATATGTTTTGTCATCATCAAAAAGGGGGAGATTGTTGGCCCAAGGTTACAATCACCCTTGTTTAGTGTATTTTGATGATTACAAAACATATTAGTTATTTGTACTAATAACAATTGTTGTTTAAGTGTGTTTCAGGTTTATCATCACACTAGAAGTACTCTCACTCAAATACAAGGTTCTTGGACTCAAGACAATTCAATTTGGGCTCAAGTTGCAAATATTGAAGATCAAGTGAAGATAGCCCACCTTGAAGAATAGCCTTGAAGTCTTTTAGCAAGTTTGTAAGTTTAGAATGTTAAAGTTTGAATATAGGAAATTTGGCTCTAGGATTTGCACACACACTTGTTTCATGTATTTCCTATGTTTTGAAAAACTTGTTTAAAAACATGTACCAAAGCTTTAGTTTATGCCTTAGTTTATATATACATGTACCAAAGCTTTATATCTTGAAAAACTTGTTTAAAACATGTATATAAACTATTTTCTGCATAATACTTAGCTATAGGTATTTTCAAAATGTTTTCACAAAAATTCCCTCTTCAAAACAGCCCAGTTTTCAGCCTCAGGCAACATCGGTCGACCGGCCCGGTCAACCGGCGTTGTGCCTGGACATGCACTGTTTGTGCATGTCCAGAGAGCCTTCTGCTCTCGGGAAATTTCGGTCGACCGGACCGGTCGACCGGAAGAAGGAAACTGTGTTTCCTCCTTTTTGGTCGGTCGACCGGACCGGTCGACCGGGAGCCAACGGCTATATCCAGCTAGGCTGGCGGTCGACCGGACCGGTCGACCGCCAAGCCTGCAACACAGCAACGGCTCTTTCCTCTTTGGGATTTTCTGAAAACTGTTTCTTTTTCTGTTTTAGCAGATTTTTGGAGAGTGGTTGGGGAGCTTTTGCAGGTTGAATTAGGTGAAAAGAAATTGTTTTTGACCTATTTTCTAACCCTATAAATAGAGGAGAAGTCTCTCTTGCTCATTACTTAGAAAAATCCTCAAGTTTTGTTGTTTTCAAAAGAGAAAAGAAAATTGTTTTAAGCCTTCAATTCCTACTCTTTCAAGATTGTTTTTCAGTTGTGTTTGATTCTCTATATCACTCTACAACTGAAGTTTTCTCACCACACTTCATAGAGCCAAAAATTCTATACTCATTCTATAGTGAAGTTGTAATTGAAGTGAGAGTGTTTGTAAAAGAAATTGAGAAAAGTGTAGTGATCAAGTTGTGATCACTTTGTTCTTGTAATTCCTTCTTGTGGAGCAACCTCTTCGGTAGAGGTCCTTTGTACTCGGTGGAGCTCGGTGCTCGGTCTTCGGTAGACCCAATTGTAAAGGTATCCTCGGTGGATAGTGGAAACCCTTCACGGAGGTGAAGGCGGGGACTAGAGCAAGTGTGCTCGAACCTCGAAACAAATCATCTTGTTTGCGATTGCCTTTGCGTTCTTCTTGCTTTTAATTTCTATTGCTTTATATTGCCTTGAATTAATTGCTTGAGAACTAACCCTCTACTTGTGGAATCTTGTGTTGTTTACCTTACTTGCTATACTTGTTGTTTTACATTGTGAGCATTTCATCTTCATCATCATACTTGGCATTGATCGATCACACCTCAATACAACACGGTTGCATTACGCACCTCTAACCCATTTAAGGGGAATTGGGAGGAAGGAGTTCAGAACCTCGCAAGGGGTATTCGGCTCTTAGTCGTGTTTTGAGAGATCGTTGCATCACTCATTTAATTAAAGTTTAAAAAGATCACTAGATTAGCATTCACACCTATTCACCCCCCCTCTAGGTGTTTTTCACCATGGTATACACATGCTTCTCACGTTCATACACATAACACCATGTATGCTCATGTGTACACTTATACACATTGTGGACGTAAGGGCACCTTGCAAAATTTATTGTGTAAGGATTAATAATTCAAATTTCGCAAACAAGTTTGTTTGGTTAGGAAAGGTGCTAACCCCCATGAACCCAATAGAGTATGGGTACCAAAATCCACTCCTATTTTATTTGATATAGGTGTGGGCTTTCGCTTGACATGAGAGTAATGGTGTCTTGATGGTGGATACTTTTGTACTTGATGGACCCCATTTTGGATGCATCACCTTCAAGGAAGTTTGGTAGGAGGAGCACCATGGTTTGGAGATATAGAGATTAGCCCGAATGGTTTTGGTAATTATCTCTAACTCCCATTTAGTTTACATGCTTTCATATTGTTGATTTTTAGCATGTTTTATTTCATAATTATTATATTAAATGTCATGATGATTAGACTTGTGACATACATGTATAGTAATTGAGATACACCCATGTTCATATGGATCCATATTTTATGTTCTCACTATAGTTTAACTATTGTGTATATCATAACTCTAAGACATGTGCATTTAGCCTAATGATCATATTGGTTTATGTTTATGATTTTGCACTTCATATTTTGATTACTTATTTAGATGTATATTTTCATTAAAACTTATGTATATACTTGTACAACTAATGAGCCATATTTAATTTTTATATGTTTGTGCTTAATTGCTCATTTGTACCCATTAGATGTACTAGTATAGCCTAGTCTTGATGATTCTTGTATTTCAACTTGTATTCTCTATTTTTGCACATATTTGTGTTTAGCTTCATGTATATGGTAATTTTGTTTAAAACCTTTAGATATACATTTATATCTTCATACAAATTTTATTATGGACTCATTTGTATTTGGGTTATGTATGTATACTTTTAGTTTTAACTAAACATACATATACCTTAAAGTATATTTAGTTTTGATGAGTTTCATATTTTTGATAAAGGAATTTTCATTAAACTTAAATGCCCTATTTCCATGATCTTGTTCATTACATGATTTTTTTCACTCTATGGTTGATGTTTACTCATGATTTATTTTCATGAGATTATATGAGCTTTATTGGTATTTGAGTGTTGATGATTGTGTGGTTTTCATGTTTCATGGATATGTTCTTATTTTATTCCTTACTTGAAAGATTTCGTACTAGTTTTAAAAATTATTCTTAAACTAGTCTTTATTCTTCAATTGGTAGTGATTTTCAAACTTGTGAAACTATTTTCAAAACTAATTTTTGAAAATTCTTACCATCTAAGGGTGGCTGGATGGGCGACCATGCCTTATGAGCCTAATTGAAAATCTATTTAAACATGTCCATGAATTGGGTGGATAGTATGAGTTATACACTTGATTCTCATTATATTTTCAATTGTTATCACTATTGATATTTTCATATTTGTATACTCATATTTGTGTTTTCTATATATGTATGCTTCAAATTTCAAATAGTATTAATTTCGATTGGTATTTACTTTTTCATATATATATATGATTTGATTGTACTTACTATATCTTTACATCTTAAAGCACAAATTATGTTTATGCTAAACTTGATTTAGTCCTTAATGTCAATTATTTTTCAATTGGTATCTTATACAAGTTTATGCATAGTTTTTATTGGTATTTCATAAAGGAGAGAAAATTCATGTTTTATCTTTCAATTGGTATCTTTCAATCGATTTTATTTTCAATTGGTATCTTACTCCCATTCTTTATGATGAAAAATACGTTGTTTTGATTTATACTAACATTTTCAATATTGGTATCATGTTTCATTTAAATTGGTATATTGATATGAGTTATGTTTACCTAACAATTTAGTTTTCACTTTCAATTGGTATCAAGATTTCTAATATATATATTTCAATTGGTATCAAAAACATATAATATTTCTTTTTCTATTGGTATCAAAGATTTACAAGACATTTTAAATTGGTATCAAGATATTTTCAATTGGTATCTTTTGGTATCTTAAAATTTTTGTTTACTTTCAATTGTTACCTCATATATGTTTTGTTTATTTTTAATTGGTATCATAAATTGGTATCATAATATTTCGATGTATACCTTTATCATAAATTGATATATTTTTCAATTGGTATCATAATGTTTTGATATGTATTGCTTATATGCAAGAAAATCTTAACATGTTCTCTATATATAGATTCATATTGAGTGTATCTCATATTGAGGAGCTTGACCTCTCTTCTCTATGTCTTACACGTGTGTAGAGGGAGCTTCACATCTCCTTTTATACATTGTATATTATGCGTTATATGATTAGGGTTCATCTCTTTTTCATGTAATGCATGTATGTAGGGAGAGTTAACTTTACGTCTCTCCTCTTCATGAATGTATATCGCATATACATCCTTCTTGTTTGATTTGATGAAAAGGGAGAAAATTATTTTTGAGTTTATCTATGCCACTTTGTTGATGATTTGACAAAAAGGGGAGAGAAATTTGGAGTTTTATATATGCATGTTTATTTTCAATTAGTATCAGAGCAATATATTTTGTTTATACAAAAAGGGGAGAAGTATTCTTCACTTATACATATATGTGTTATTTGGATTATGCATTCATTGAATATCTTTTTTGTTTATTGCTATGCATGAGTTAAGGGGGAGCTTCTATGAAGCTTAACTTTAATTCGTGCATATATAACTTCATGAGTTTTGTCATCATCAAAAAGGGGGAGATTGTTGGCCCAAAGGCCTATCACTCTAGATTTGATGATGATTTACTCATTTAGTTATAGTTTACTAATAATCTTGTGTTTAAATAGTTTCAGTAATTGACCAAGATATTAGTAGGAAATTAGCTTAACAAAGGAGTTTTAGAGCTTTCACATGTTAATTCAAGAGTTTGCGCGTCAAGATCGCATCTAGTACTCGGTTGCAGTCAAGCTCGTTGGATCGTGTTTGGATCGAGTCGACTTGGAGAAGGAGTTCTACAAGAAGACCTCGGTTTATTTAGTTTAGTATGTTTAGATCTTGTGTAAAGGTAGATAGTAGTATTGATATGCTCAAGTTCACATACACACACAAGTTAAAGTTTATTGGTTTTGGTTTTCGATTTAACCGGTTTTGGATTTCATGTCAAAAACATAGATATATATCTTTTATGTATATTGAATTCTATCCATATACAATATGCTTTAAAGTTGTTTCAATATCATGTTTTGTATTTTGACAAGTTTTGGAGAAAACGTTTTTCCATTTCAAAAATTTAAGTTTTGGAAAATACCGATTTTTGTTTAAAGCCAAATTTCAATATCATAAAAACAGTTCAAATAGTTTGTAATATGTGTTGAATTTAGTCACACATATTGTATTTCAAAGATCTTAAAAGAACTTATTTTTGTGAAATTTTTATAATTTTATGGGATTTAATTGGAATCAAAATACCTAAGTTTAAATCCTTAACATCCCAGCCAGACTGCTCTGGCGGTCGACCGGACGGTCGACCGGAACAGGAGTCGGTCGACCGTCATGGTCGACCGATGTGCACGGGACGTGCACAAAGGCTAGCCATTCGGCCGGTCAATCGCGCGGTTGACTGACTGAAAGCACCCCACTCTCGGGTGGAGGCCGGTCGACCAGGCGATCGACCGTTGGTTTTGGCCCGGTCGACTGAGCGGTCGACCGGAGACACAACAGTTATAAAAATGACCATTGGTCGGTCGACTGGGCGTCAACCGGAAGGGTAGTTCTGCCATTTCCTAGCTGCCAACGAGCAGATTTTGAGGGGTTATAAATAACCCCCCTCTTGAGTTGTTTTAACCAAGATTTTACAAGAGAAAAATTTCTATCTTTACAAGTGTTTAACAGCAAGTTTTTAAAAGAGTTTTGTGCTAAAAGATTTTATCTTTATTTGTTTTCAAAGGTTAAAAAATTCAAAGAAAAATAGAGTATTTGGGATATTGGTTTAGATCTTCATTTCTATCTTATTCTAGTTATTTTCCCAAGTATTTTTCTTTGTGATTTGATTTCCAAGCACCTTGTTTTTCTCACACTTGAGCTATCTATCTATCCTATCTATTAGGATCTTATTTTAGTGAGAAAATTGGTTTGTGATTGTTGAAACCTCCAAGAGTTATAACCTTCCTTGTATTTGTTGGTATCCCTCTTGTGTAGAGGTGATTGTGGAGGTTGAATTTAGTTGTGTTGGTATCCCTCTAAGTGTAGAGCTGATTGAGGTTGTTGTTTGGCTTTGAGCCTTATCCCTTTAGTGTGAGGTGATTATTGTTTGGCTAAGTGTCCATCCCTCTAAGTATAGAGGTGATTGTTGTTGTGCCTTACCTCTTATGTAGAGGTTGTGTTTGTTGGAGAGAGGAGTTGTGTACTCCAAGTTTGTATTATCCAAATCCTCAGTGGAGATTTCCTATGAGGGAAGTCCTGTGTGAACGTTATAGTGAAAATTCTTCTGTGTGAAGACGGGGACGAAGAGCAGTGGCTCGAATCACGAAACATATCTTATTGTTTGTGATTTATCCTCTATCTCTAACTCTCTCTTATATTATGCCTTACATTATTTCATACTATTCATATCATACTTATATGCTTGGTATTATTTGTGTGCCTCACTTGTGTTGAACCAAGAGAGTTTTACACGGCACCTCAACTCTTATTAGAGAAATTTAGAGGAGATAGTTCAGAGCCCTGCATCAGAAATTCGGCTACACTCTTAGTTACACTAAGTATTGCAATTTATTTTTAATTCTACATCATTTGTTATTAGATTAACCATACACCTATTCACCCCCCTCTAGGTATACTGTAACGCCCCGATCCCGCAGGTACGGGGACGTTATGGCGACGTACATACGCGAGGTGGAAACACGCTCACGCGTACGTTAAGCCTCAGTACAGTACATTACCTCCATATAGTCATGAGGTCCAGCATGAAATAAGTACAGAATACCTGCAGAAAGGGGTCAGCGATCATAACCGATATGAAAATAGAGACAAATAAGATAACAGAAATAAATGCCCAAGATACCTATGAATAGGTCAGATGAGGAATCTTCTATGTCACTCCAAGGCACTCTCTGCTACTCCGAGAACTCAGATCTCCAAATCTGGGCACGCAAACCCAGGGTCGTCAGAAAGCGACCTAGTGAGTGGTAAAATGAAGGAGGCAGTATAATATATACATAATAATACAAGCACGATACTAATATATAATACCTGATGTGGTACAAGTGATATTATATCATAATATTGTAAGCATATATGAAGCAGTGGAAATATATAAACATGTCATCTTTTGGTACCATCACTACCTAGCCGGTTATCATCGGGTCATGACTTTAATCATATCTAGTTTATATAATAAATAATGTTATCTAGCGGTGACGTAAAAGCAGTGAACATGGTAGTGATGTAAATGAACATGCAGGTGGGCATATGCAATATGAACATGCTACTGTGTTGTGTCTAAATAGCATATAAGCAATTCAAAACAGAATATACGTAATGCAAGGTGTACATGTGCATGAGTAGTATGCCACCATAGGTATCAGGTAGTGTAGCAAAGTCTACAGGTAACATGATAGCGGATACAATAACATGAACAGAACAGTAACAGGTAAGCAAGATCACAGTGAACATGAACACAGACAAAATAATAGGAACAGTAACAAGTTAGTATACATGTATCAGGCAAGTCATGTGATTGACACAATAGTAGAAATCAATACCACCTGATATTTTAATCAATCTCTTCCAGTGTCCCATACCACTGGCAGTTCATACTGGAGCCCGCACTCCAGTCGAACCCGTCCGGACATGGCCTACGGGTACCATTATCCAGACGAGAGAGTGACCAAATAACAAGTGTTCCCAACGTCACTATTGTGTATACTGTTTTATTATGTTAATTGGAAACCCATGGTCGAGGAGTTCTTATCGGGTGGATGTATCCCGTGCATACCCGGGATCACGGCCTTAAACGGACCCCTGGCTGCTGAGACCAGGGCCCTCCGCTAAGAGGGAGCACGAATCAAGTAACGGGAGCTCATGGAGCTAGTGGTAGGTAGCACACCGTCCCCTGCAGTGGGAAAACAATATGGATCCAGTACATCACCCGATAAGATCTAATCAACCGTCAAGTCTCCCCCATACCCAAGTTAGTTTTATGATCTGATATGTCCAGTATACAATGTAACAAGAACAACTACAGTACATGATACGGGTAACATGATAACTAGACCTGAGCTCTGTTGACAGCATAGAACAATATAACGGGAACAATATAACGGGACACAGAAACAATATCACGGGAACAATATAACGGGAACAATAGATGTGGGATTCCCACATATCGCATATCAACAGCTCTCATGTCCAGTATCGAGAATATCCATATCAGTAACGGGAAACAATCATATAAGAGGAACACAGGGATAACAGGGAACAATCATACATGTAAGATGCACGTGAGTCATATGACAAGAAGATAGAGACAATACATACATGTACACTCGTGTGGTAGGCATGTGTAACAGTGATGTATGAACATGAGATAACAATGTATCGAGTATCCATGTAACGAAGATATCAATATATGAAATGACGGTATCCAGTGAACTAGTGTATCCGTGTCCCACTAATAAGTATAAGGTATCAGTGTAACAGTAACCATAACATGCAATAGTAGGTCAGTGTATCCGTATCTAAGTAATGCACAAACATGCAGTGATCGTGTCGTGAAGCTCAGTAACTATGTCCTGGTGAGACATGTACAGGAGGCTACATGAAAGACTGATAGCCAGGGTAACTGAGATCTACATGCAAGACGTTGGTCAGTGTACCAGGGGGTCAGTAAAAGTGACAGTGGAATAGTGACAATGTCTCGTATCATGGAGTACGCATGTATTAGGGTACTTGTAGTAGTATTGTGTAACTACGTGCATATCAGTGTACATGTAGCTGTAGTGTGTAACCATAATCGTTATTCATGCAGTGACAGTGTCTAGTGCCTCGACTTGATCATCTATCACTTATTCTCACCTTAACATATTCTACCGATTCTTATTACAATGTTTAGTGCTAAGTCCATAATTACGATTTCGTAAGTAAAGCAATCAAACATGAACAATAACTATAATTTATAAAAGAAAAACCTCACAAACTAGCCATGGGAAGGTAGCTCTCGTTCCCACGATCGCAACGGATCCAGAATCGTCCAAATCGGAGTCCGGATGCTCCAGATATGGCCCGAACGCTAAAAATAAGCAAAGTGGGTTAAACATGTAAATAAAATATTTTAAATGCAATTAAGAGAATGGAATAGGGGGTTTTCCGTAAATGTACCTTGTGGATGCGGGTTTGACTCAAAACGGTCGGGTCCAGATCTAAACCCAAACCCATAACTTAATGAAATGGGTTAATGGGTTAACGGGTAGGATTTATTGGGTAGTGGTTTTTGGATGAACCCAATAGGAGTTATTGGGTTTGGGTAAAACCCAAACGCAATAGAGAACAATTAACAACAGCAGCAGCCCTGCTGCTGCTGTTGTGCACCTGCGCGGCCAGCCGGCCAGCCCAGCTGGCCGGAGGCGCCGGCCGGCCCGCGGCGGCGGTCCCGGCCGCCGGCGGCGGCTCAGAGAGATAGAGAGAGGGAGGGGTGAGTGAGAGAGGAGTGAAATAGAAGAGGGGAGAAGGGAGCAGGGAAAAGAAAATGGAAGGAAAAGAAGAAGAAGAAGAGGAAGGAGAAGAGGAAGGAGAGGGGGGCCGGCCGCCGCGGGCTGGGGCGGCGGCGAAGGCCAGGGACGCGGCGGTGGCGCGCCGGCCGGGAGCGGCCGCAGGCATGAACAGTCTCCCTCTGTTGGGTTGCAGAGAGAGAGAGAGGTTGTAGGGATTCTAATTAGGGAGGGGGAGAGAAAGAATTAGAGAGAGAGAGAGTTTTAGGGAGAGGGAGAGAGAACCCTGAAAGGAGAGAGAGAGGAGGAATTTAAAAGGAGGGGGAAAAAGTTAGTTTCTACAGTAGGGCGGTGGGAGAATTCGCTGGAAGAAGGAAAAGAAAAGAAAAGAAAAGAAAAGAAAATGAAAAATTAATATTTTATTATTATTAAATTGGCCCGATATTCGACCAGTTCCGAACGGTGACCAAAAATTACAGAAAATAGAAAATAATATCCTGAGTCGTAATATGAAGATGGTTTGCAGAAACTCGATCCAGTTGCAAACTAAAAATCCCGGAGTGCCTCGCCGATACGGGCGACACCGGTTTGGCCGGATTTTTTCATAAATTCGGAAAAATCCCCAAAAATACCCAAACGTAGCTCACGTGATTCTAAGACATACGGTGAAAGCAAATTCTAAAAATTATATCCCATTTGTGAAATAAAAATCATAAAGCCTATTATCGGTATCGGTCGACACCGACTACGGAGATTTTCTAAAATAATCCAGAAAATTCCAGAAAATCCTAAAAAATCTCAAATATTAGAAAATGATTTTTGAAACTGAAATCAGCTCAAACGGACTACTACGGAGGTCAAATCAATTTGTACGTCGTATCGCGTACCGATACGGTAATACGTACACCGGGGATCAGGGGGTTACATTTCTCCCCACCTTACAAAAAATTGCGTCCTCGCAATTTCAATCAGGTGTGACAACAAGATTTTCAACCCCAAAGCCGAAATGTTACGGGTCCATGATACTTTCGCTGCGCACTCTGATATCTATACGGTACTCGGGACGGAGAAGTATGATAGTGAACGGATTGGAAGCAATAAGAGAAAGAAAACGAGAAGGGAATCGGATATTCTGGTTGACAACTGTACATAAGGTATACAAAAGAGTCAAGGAATGACTTGTCAAGGTCATGGTATTTCTTGTACTCGTTGCTGGAATCCCCAAATTCAGATACAGATTAGTTAATCTGAACCTGATTGTACTGTTGGTATGAGCCTGAGGATTAACCCAGGTGGTTACCCACACCAGGTGTGAACCTAAGCTCTGATACCACTTTGTAACGCCCCGATCCCGCAGGTACGGGGACGTTATGGCGACGTACATACGCGAGGTGGAAACACGCTCACGCGTACGTTTAAGCCTCAGTACAGTACATTACCTCCATATAGTCATGAGGTCCAGCATGAAATAAGTACAAGAATACCTGCAGAAAGGGGTCAGCGATCATAACCGATATGAAAAATAGAGACAAATAAGATAACAGAAATAAATGCCCAAGATACCTATGAATAGGTCAGATGAGGAATCTTCTATGTCACTCCAAGGCACTCTCTGCTACTCCGAGAGCTCGGATCTCCAAATCTGGGCACGCAAACCCAGGGTCGTCAGAAAGCGACCTAGTGAGTGGTAAAATGAAGGAGGCAGTAGTAATATATACATAATAATACAAGCACGATACTAATATATAATACCTGATGTGGTACAAGTGATTATATCACTGTACCATCTTTTGGTACCATCACTACCTAGCCGGTTATCATCGGGTCATGACTTTAATCATATCTAGTTTATATAATAAATAATGTTATCTAGCGGTGACGTAAAAGCAGTGAACATGGTAGTGATGTAAATGAACATGCAGGTGGGCATATGCAATATGAACATGCTACTGTGTTGTGTCTAAATAGCATATAAGCAATTCAAAACAGAATATATGTAATTGCAAGGTGTACATGTGCATGAGTAGTATGCCACCATAGGTATCAGGTAGTGTAGCAAAGTCTACAGGTAACATGATAGCGGATACAATAACATGAACAGGAACAGTAACAGGTAAGCAAGATCACAGTGAACATGAACGCAGACAAAATAATAGGAACAGTAACAAGTTAGTATACATGTATCAGGCAAGTCATGTGATTGACACAATAGTAGAAATCAGTACCACCTGATATTTTAATCAATCTCTTCCAGTGTCCCATACCACTGGCAGTTCATACTGGAGCCCGCACTCCAGTCGAACCCGTCCGGACATGGCCTACGGGTACCATTATCCAGACGAGAGAGTGACCAAATAACAAGTGTTCCCAACGTCACTATTGTGTATACTGTTTTATTATGTTAATTGGAAACCCATGGTCGAGGAGTTCTTATCGGGTGGATGTATCCCGTGCATACCCAGGATCACGGCCTTAAACGGATCCCTGGCTGCTGAGACCAGGGCCCTCCGCTAAGAGGGAGCACGAATCAAGTAACGGGAGCTCATGGAGCTAGTGGTAGGTAGCACTACCGTCCCCTGCAGTGGGAAAACAATATGGATCCAGTACATCACCCGATAAGATCTAATCAACCGTCAAGTCTCCCCCATACCCAAGTTAGTTTTATGATCTGATATGTCCAGTATACAATGTAACAAGAACAACTACAGTACATGATACGGGAACATGATAACTAGACCTGAGCTCTGTTGACAGCATAGAACAATATAACGGGAACAATATAACGGGACACAGAAACAATATCACGAGAACAATATAACGGGAACAATAGATGTGGGATTCCCACATATCGCATATCAACAGCTCTCATGTCCAGTATCGAGAATATCCATATCAGTAACGGGAAAAACAATCATATAAGAGGAACACAGGGATAACAGGGAACAATCATACATGTAAGATGCACGGTGAGTCATATGACAAGAAGATAGAGACAATACATACATGTACACTCGTGTGGTCGGCATGTGTAACAGTGATGTATGAACATGAGATAACAATGTATCGAGTATCCATGTAACGAAGATATCAATATATGAAATGACGGTATCCAGTGAACTAGTGTATCCGTGTCCCACTAATAATGTATAAGGTATCAGTGTAACAGTAACCATAACATGCAATAGTAAGGTCAGTGTATCCGTATCTAAGTAATGCACAAACATGCAGTGATCGTGTCGTGAAGCTCAGTAACTATGTCCTGGTGAGACATGTACAGGAGGCTACATGAAAGACTGATAGCCAGGGTAACTGAGATCTACATGCAAGACGTTGGTCAGTGTACCAGGGGGTCAGTAAAAGTGACAGTGGAATAGTGACAATGTCTCGTATCATGGAGTACGCATGTATTAGGGTACTTGTAGTAGTATTGTGTAACTACGTGCATATCAGTGTACATGTAGCTGTAGTGTGTAACCATAATCGTTATTCATGCAGTGACAGTGTCTAGTGCCTCGACTTGATCATCTATCACTTATCCTCACCTTAACATATTCTACTGATTCTTATTACAATGTTTAGTGCTAAGTCCATAATTACGATTTCGTAAGTAAAGCAATCAAACATGAACAATAACTATAATTTATAAAAGAAAAACACTCACAAACTAGCCATGGAAGGTAGCTCTCGTTCCCACGATCGCAACGGATCCAGAATCGTCTAAATCGGAGTCCGGATCTCCAGATATGGCCCGAACGCTAAAAATAAGCAAAGTGGGTTAAACATGTAAATAAAATATTTTAAATGCAATTAAGAGAATGGAATAGGGGGTTTTCCGTAAATGTACCTTGTGGATGCGGGTTTGACTCAAAACGGGTCGGGTCCAGATCTAAACCCAAACCCATAACTTAATGAAATGGGTTAATGGGTTAACGGGTAGGATTTATTGGGTAGTGGGTTTTTGGATGAACCCAATAGGAGTTATTGGGTTTGGGTAAAACCCAAACGCAATAGAGAACAATTAACAACAGCAGCAGCCCTGCTGCTGCTGTTGTGCACCTGCGCGGCCAGCCGGCCAGCCCAGCTGGCCGGAGGCGCCGGCCGGCCCGCCGGCAACGGTCCCGGCGCCGGCGGCGGCTCAGAGATAGAGAGAGGGAGGGGTGAGTGAGAGAGGAGTGAAATAGAAGAGGGAGAAGGGAGCAGGGAAAAGAAAATGGAAGGAAAAGAAGAAGAAGAAGAGGAAGGAGAAGAGGAAGGAGAGGGGCGGGGCGCGGCCGGGCTGGGCGGCGGCGGCGAAGGCCGGGGACGCGGCGGTGGCGCGCCGGCCGGGAGCGGCCGCAGGCATGAACAGTCTCCGCCTGTTGCGTTGCAGAGAGAGAGAGAGAGAGAGGTTGTAGGGATTCTAATTAGGAGGGGGAGAGAAAGAATTAGAGAGAGAGAGTTTTAGGGAGAGGGAGAGAGAACCCCTGAGAGGAGAGAGAGAGGAGGAATTTAAAAGGAGGGGGAAAAAGTCAGTTGCTACAGTAGGGCGGTGGGAGAATTCGCTGGAAGAAGGAAAGAAAAAAAGAAAAGAAAAGAAAAGAAAATGAAAAATTAATATTTTATTATTATTAAATTGGCCCGATATTCGACCAGTTCCGAACGGTGACCAAAAATTACAGAAAATAGAAAATAATATCCTGAGACGTAATATGAAGACAGTTTGCAGAAACTCGATCCAGTTTGCAAACTAAAAATTCCGGAGTGCCTCGCCGATACGGGCGACACCGCTTTGGCCGGATTTTCATAAATTCGGAAAAATCCCCAAAAATACCCAAACGTAGCTCACGTGATTCTAAGACATACGGTGAAAGCGAATTCTGAAAATTATATCCCGTTTGTGAAATAAAGATCATAAAGCCTATTATCGGTATCGGTCGACACCGACTACGGAGATTTTCTAAATAATCCAGAAAAATTCCAAAAAATCCTGAAAAATCTCAAATATTAGAAAATGATTTTTGAAACTGAAATCAGCTCAAACGGACTACTACGGAGGTCAAATCAATTTTGTACGTCGTATCGCGTACCGATACGGTAATACGTACACCGGAGATCAGGGGGTTACATATACTTTCAGACCGCACCCAGGTCTTTGACCTATCGATCGACCGCTTGGTCGACTGAGGCTAGAACCAGATAGCACTGCTCTCTTGGTCGATCGACCGCCCAGTCGACCGGAGCCAGATCCAGAGAGTAAACTCTCTGGATTGGTAGATCGTCCGGTCGACGGCCCTCATGCCAGGGCTTTGTGCTCATCGGTCGACCGCTCAATCGACTGACCTCTGGTTTGATCAATCGGTCAGTCGAAACTTGGTCTTTTAAAATCCTAAAATTTTATTTAAATACATAAAATTCACAAAATTAAGTTCATTGAAATATTTTGAAGTACAAATATATGTGATAAAATATCAACACATATTACAAACAATCTGAACTATTTTTACAATATAGAAATTTAGTCTTAAAATTAAAATTGTATTTTTCAAAATCAAACTTCAAATTGAAAATTATTTTTTTCAAATTTTGTTTAATACAAAAATAAGATATTTTAAACATTTTTGAAGCATAGTGTGTATGAATATGATCCAATATACATAAAAGTTGAAATACCTTTATTTTTGACAATAAGCTCTAAACAAAGTTTTGATTTTAACAAAACTTAAACACATGATATAAAAACATCAAATAAGTTTTTCAAAATAATATGAAGCATCAATGTGTATAGATAAAATCTAATATACATACAAAACATGTAAACTTGTTTTGATGAACTCTATTGATGAAAACGAAATATGTGTACTTTGAAGCTCAAAATCAAAGCGATATTTTCCAAAATCAAAACTATTTCACATGAAATCTTTTGAAATATTTGTGTGTATATATATAAGCTTGAGCAATCCACAACAATCTATCATTTACATCTTATCTAAAAAATAAAATCTTAACACTTACAAACTCGACATAAGTCTTGAAAATCTTCTTCTCTATCTTGACTTGGTCCAAAACTTTGATCTATGATCTAGACTCCTCTTGAGTACTTGATGCGATCTTGAAGTGCGAGCTCTTGAATTAACACGTGCTAGTTTCAAAACTTGACTTCAAATCTTTCATTAAAGCTAAATACCGACTAAGATCTTGATAGAATATTTGAAACTTATTAAATACAAGATTATTAGTATTATAACTACATGAGTTAATCATCATCAAAATTAGGGTGATGAGCCTTTAGGCAACATAAGAGTGAGAAGATAGAGAGCGATAATATAGAGAAAGATAGGAAAAGTTTCAGGAGAGAGAAAGTGAGATGAGAGAGAGAGGAACATCAGCAGCCGTGGCCTGCTTGGCTCACGGCCAGGCCTGGCCGGCCGGTACGGCCAGCCACCGACAGCGCATCGACCAGCCAGTGGTGACGCGCAGGCCGACAGGGGAGGAGGTGAAGTGAAGGGAGTTGGATTTTTGGAGGGGGAAGGAAGTGGATGATGATGTAGGGGTGGTGATGAATTGTGGTGGTAAGATGAGGTGGTGGTGATGGTCTTGGCTGGAGATGGAGGAGGAGAATGGTATGGTGGTGGTGGTAGAGTTGGCGGTGGTTTGATGAAGGAGGAGATGGTGGTGGTGCTTGGTGGAGCTGATGAGATGAAATTGAAGGAGAAAAAGGAGATGGGGTCGCCTTGGTGGTGGAGATGATGGTCAGAGCTGGGTGAAGCCACTTTCGGTGTGGTGGAGGTTGTGGTGGCACCAGATGTGGTGTTGGTGATGCCGATCTAGGATGAAAGAGAGAGGGAAGAGTGGAAAACTGAGAGTGAGAAAGAGAGGAGAGGAGAGTGGGAACGAGAAATTGAAGATAGAGAAGGAGATTCTCTGAGAGGGAGAGAGAGAATTTGGGAGGAGAAAGGGTGAAGGAGGAGAAGGCTGCGTCAGTCTCTAGGGAAGAAAAGAAGGGGAAGGAAAGGAAAGAAGAAGAAAGAAGAGAAGAGAAGGGAAGAGAAGGAAAAAGGAAAAGGGAAAAGAAAAGAAAATAGAAAAAAGAAGAGAGAGAGAGAAAGAGAGAGAGAATTGAGTGATGTGAGGGGGTTTAATGGGGGTAGGCCCATGTGGGGGTGTAGGCGGCGCTTGATGGAGGGAAAAGAACGGAAAAGAAAAGGAAAGAAAGAAATGAAAGATTTCAATTAATATAATAATAATGAGGTCAAGAAATATCAATTGTTCCAGAAAAATCCCCAAAAATACCCAGAGGTAGAAAACATCATCCTGAGGAATAATATGAAATCACTTTTAGAAATAAAATTTTGTTTTCAAAATAAAAATTCTGGAATCTACCAGCGATACTGGCTGACACCAAATCCGGCCGAGTTTTGATAAATCAAGAAAATTCTCTAAAAATATATTAAGATAGAAAATATGATTCTAAGAGATAATGTGAAAATTGTTTCTAAAAATTTAACTCCATTTGTAAATTAAAAAAAAAATCTGAGAATCGATCAGCGACACTGGTCGACACCGGTTTTGAAGACTAACAATTTAATCCAAAAAAATTTCAAAAAATTATAAAAATTTAAATATTGAAAAATGATGTTTGAAACTGAAATCGGTTAAATCAGAATACCGAAAAGACCAAATCGAGTAATACTCTAGGAGCGGGTCCCCAGATCAAACTAGGGCTGACTCCGAATCCACGAATTCAAATCCAATGCAAAAAGATCACATAAATAATTCATAAAATAAAACAAATACAGGAAGTAAATTAAAAAATATGATTAAAAAATCAGAATACACAGCTATACGTATTTCGGGAATGGGGTGTTACAGTGTCGACGTAAGGTCGGGGTGTGGCGGCGGCTGACAAAGTCTGCATGTAAGTGCGAAGTGGGGGCGAATTGGTCAAAGGTGTTGTCGGCGATCGAGTCTACAAACCAAGTCGGCGACATGATCTTGATGTTATCGACTCAAGTTGGCGTCAGGATCAGGTCAATAGAGAGTGCTCAGTGATGTTAATGGAGACAGGTTAAGGTGGGGTTGAGGTGAGGTAAAGAAGGCGACATCGTTGTTGCATGCGAGGGGAAGAAGAGGCAGCGGTGCTGGCAAGGACAACGGTGGCGAGGTGGAGATGGTGAGGGGGGAGAGGGTGAGGAGGAGAGATAGTGGCTGCTTGGGAGGTGGGTCGGCAGACGAGGATTGTCACGCCCCGCTTCCCAAAATACGTGAAAACGGAGTCGCGACGAAAGTTGACGACGTACATACGCGAGGAAATACCCCACGCATACACGCTAAGCCTAAAGTAATCTGAACAAGCTACAAAATCTACTACGATAAATCAATATCACTGCAATATGACATATAAATATCTAGCACAATGATAACAGATGAATAATGCAAAGAAAATGGAAACTGGATGCAATAAAGATAGAATCAGGAATAACATAAATAAAATAGCAAGAATACCTATAATCAAGAAAAGAGAGACTCCAGCTTCGTAACACGTACGAGCTGAATGAAACCTGAACAATATAAGAAAATGTTCAATACCCTGGACGTGTGAATCCAGGTCGTCAGAAGCGACCTAATGAGTTTATGTGTAAAGAGAAAGGTGCTCGTGCTTAAAAAAAATAATGTAAGCAATAACATGATAATTTGAAAATAAAAGGTAACAAAATAATCAATATCAATAGCAAACTATGAACGCTATATAACTGATAACATGACAACAGGGAATAACTAATGTCAAAATGTATAACCTAGCATATGTCACTAGTTTAATGTACAATCCTATATCTATCATAGTTTATACATGTATATACAGTCAGGTGATCACGGTTAATCATAATATATTAATAGTTTATCATTTAATTATGTTAGCTAACACCAATTGCACATGTAATAAATGCATCCCATAATACGCCTACCACACATGCCAATCGAGGTCCTCAATTATTGAAATTGATCAGTTTGAGATATTGTCTATATTTTAGGTGGGTCCCGTGCATACCGGGGACCACGGCCCAGACTCCTGGCGCTGAACCAGGACCTACCGCAAGGTAGTCAGGAACATGTATACAGGAACGAGTACATGTATAACATGTATAATAGGAACAGGAAACAGGACGGGTGCCAGTCACTCCACGGGAACCCTTCAGTGGAACCCTCTTTCGGCTGCGCAACCTAAATCCTAGGTCCACCCAAAATAACAGACGCTGTCTCCTCTACCAATTTCTCCAATCCCATTATAAGTTGTTTAATATTATTAATGTACATGTTACCTAAATTTACTGGGATAATTCGGTAATAACAGTAACAACATAGAAGTAAAATCATGATACATGTGTAACAAGATATATATATATATTATATATATATATATATATAATATATATATATATATATATATATATATAGGTGAACATGATAAACAGGATGAGATTGTTCCCGTCTTATAATATTTTTCTCAGTATTAGATAACATGAACATAATGGTCATCAGATAAATGGTCACAAATGTCATTCATGTGAGTCTTATTGGTAAAGTTCTAACCGATATCATATAGTTATCTTGAAGGTTCATTATCAAGAACAAATGTACTTAATTACATACAGGAATACATAATATACTACGAATAATGCATGTAGGTAATTCATGAAATTATAAAATTTCTAAATACTAGAACATTAGCTTAACCAACATAATTAGATAACTAGATTAAATCCTTCATCACAAGAATTCTTGTTAATTAAAGGAGGAAAAAGTACTCACAAAATAAAATTTTAGAAGGAAGAGAAAACACTCACAAAAAAAATTACAGAAAGAAAAGAAACACTCACAACACAATTAAATAAAATTAAACAAAAAGGTGAAACACTCACAAAATAGAATTATAGGAGGAAAGAGAAAACACTCACAAAATTCTTATTTACTTGAAGAAGAAAGAGAACACTCACCTCGATCACAATCCAAAGCACTGAAATTCTAGGATCCCAATAAATCTACATAAATTTTTCAATAAAAATTGTTATATTTTTAAAAGAATATTTAAGGAGTTTAAATCTTGATTAATTAGTTGGGAGTTAGAAATATGATTCTTTAGGTTTTAATGAATCTAATAGATTAATTTAAACTAATTTTTAATTTTTTTTGTTAGATTTTTAATAGGCTTTAAACTATTAAAATATTTAACGGGTCTAAATTTAACATTAAGAATAATGGTTTTTAAAGTGGGTGATTTGAATTAATTTATATTGATATTACACTAAAATAGAAAGTAGAAGTATTATAAATTATTGTTTACATTTTTCTCAATTTTTATATTTTTAATAAATAATTGTAACATGCAAATCTTGTTTCTTTCTTTCTTCTTTTCTTTTCTTTTCTTTTTTCCTCTTTTATTTATTTTTTTATACCCAATAGCCCAAGTCCAAACTAGGCCTAGGTTGGACCAGGCCAGACCCAGGCCTGATCCAGAATTCTCTTATTTTTTCTTTCTTTGTTTTTTTTTTTTTGGTTTAACAGGGCCCAAGGCCCTGTCTGCTAGCCGGCCTGGCCCGGGTTAGGCCAGGCCGGCCCTGTTCCAGCCGGGCCAGACCTGGCCTGGCCGGCCAGGCCTGGTTCTGGCCTGTTGTATTAATTCTGAGTTTTTTCTTTTTTTTATTTTTGTTTTTGATTCTTTGTTGTAAACAAAATTTCAGAAAAATATAAATTAAAAAAATTATATGTTGATAGATCTTCATATGTATTTTAGTTGGACTTAGATTGGATGTTTGACGTATAAAATTACTCATGGAGATTTAGTATAGACATGATATTAATAAACAATTTATATCAATAATTTTTAGAAAATAAATTACTTACTTGGATTTGATTTGTTCAAATCAAGGTTTTGTAGGGTATTAAAATTATGATTATATAAAAATTATTTTAGGTAAATTTCTAAGAACTATTAAATATATTATGGTGAGTTTTGCCATATGGGTAGTTGAATAACAGATAGTTGAGATTAATAATTTATTTATTTGGTTCTAATTTATTTAATTTATTTTTAAGAAAAACTTAAATTAATTTCACAAGTTAGATCTACTTACTTGAGTTGTTCTTCCTTACTTTCTCCTCAATCTTTCCTTACTTTCTCCTCAATCTCTGTACCTCGAAGCCCTTTCATTCATGATCCACTTGAGGAGAGGAGAAGGGAAAGATGAAAGTGGGGAGATTTAGATTAGGGTTGCTCTTGAGGTAGAGAGAAAGAAAGGGTTTAGGTCTTTAGGTTGTTAGAGATTTTAGAAACCTAAATTCCAATTAGATTTAGATTGCTTAATTTAGTAGTTAGGATTTAGATTAGGATTAGTTAATATTTAATGAAAAAGATTTGATTAGATAGGATTTTGATTAGGATTAGGATTGGACTTTGGGTTAATGGGTAAGGATCTCATGGTAATGGGCTATGGGTCATATTTGGGTCTTAGTTAAAAGAAATAAGTAACATAAGAATAAGAAAAATAGATGGTGAGCTTGTGGCTTAATTTTTGGGATTAAAGAAAAATAGAAGAAGGAGAAGGAAAAGAATGAAAGTAAGAAGTGGGCTTGGCTCATCTGGGCTTAGAATAAAAAGGAAAAGAAAATAAAAGGAAAAGGAGAATGGCTGAGCTTATTGGGTTTGGATGAAAATAATAATACTACCCATTAATAATAATTTAAAATAACTAAATATAAGCAATAAGAGTCTACAAATAATAATAATACTAATAATGATACTAAATCAAGTTAATTAATAATAATAAGATAATAGATAGAATTTAGGTAAATATTTAAAAATAATTATATGGTATTATTAAATAGGGGATATTACAAGGATTGGGGCTAGGGTTTGATATGAGAGAGAGGTGGAAGGTGATGAATAATGTGT
>JAVJIF010023243.1:0-20000 GCA_038442645.1 Agave tequilana
AGTACAGAGCCAAATCTAGGGTTTTTCTTAGGCTAGTCTGTAGATTAGGTTTTTTTTATTTTCTTTTTTGTAATTTTAATTTTTTATAACTGAGAGTAGAGGATGCTTTCATGGAGGAAGGAGTTCATGCTTGTACTGAGGTGACATCGGTGTAAGTCATACTTTTCTTCCATTGTTAATAAATCTGTTGGAACCTGTTTCGATGAAGACGTTTGTGACGCATGACATGTGGAGCTCTACACATGAAGAATCAAAAGTCCTACATGATCAAGATGCTCTAAGAGAGTTGATAGAGTGTGGGTTGTAATTGTGATGTAGAATGTAAAAGCCTTGACACAACACACTCATTTCAATGTCATTAGTCGACTTATACATTTTCCAAGTCGACTAATAACATGCCTAGTCGACTTGACCCAAACCATTAGTCGACTAATCCTGTGTCCTGAAACAGACCAACTCTCTGTTTGTGTATTAGTCGACCAACAGTCAACTATAGTCGACTAATACATTTTTCTAGTCGACTATCCTGGTCCCTAGTCGACTAATACTTGACCAGTCGACTATAAAGCAGTTGCAGTCGACTTGAGGTAGTTAACCAGAAAACTGTTCATCCAACGTCCACCTACCTAGTCGACTAATAGCTAAATCTAGTCGACTAATAGTTGAAATTTTGCCTAGCCTAGTCGACTAACTCAGAACCTAGTCGACTATAGACAGTTTCTGACTGTTGGATAGTTTTGTTATTTGGTCTTTTTTGCAACAAATCTCAACGTTTCTTTGATTCAAATTGCTCCAATAACTCCCTAACTAACCCTAGTCTTCAGCTATAAATAGGGAAGTTATTGCAAAGGCCATTTACCAAGAGATTTTATCAGTTTTCCAAAGCAAAAATCTGCAAACCTAAAACTGTTTTTCCCACTTCAGTTCTTCACCAAAAGACATTTCCATTGTGAAAATTCTCTGAAGTTTTTGTTTCCTATACTGTACCTTGTCCACATACACATTCAGTATCAAGGCTATAGGAAAAGAGTTGTAATTCTCAAAGTGTTCATTGTACACGGAGGCTTCTTGGTTGTAGAGGCAAGTTGTACAAGGTGAAGGTATTCTCTTGGTGGAAGAGAAGGTGTTCTCTTGGTGGAAGAGAAGGTGTACACATTTGGCGAAGGGGATTTGTCAAGTGGTGTACATGGTGTATTGATTTTGGGTGGCAAAATCAAGGTTAAGGAAAATCTCAAGCGGGTGGCTTGGGGACTGGATGTAGGTCACAAGGACGACGAACCAGGATAAATCTCTTTGTTTGCGTTGTCAATTTCTGAGATTTGTTTTCCTTTACATGCAAGTTATTTATTTTGTTTATTTACTTAACGCTAATCCTTCTAGTTTTAGATTTGTGTTGACTTGAGTTATTTCAGATCTATAGTTGCCTACAAGAGATAATTCCGCAATTAGTCCTTATCTCAACGATCCTACATTTGGTATCAGAGCCGGGAGAGCCAAGTTCATCAACAGGCAACAACCATACCAATTCCTACATTTGGTATCAGAGCGGGTTCAAGGTTCACCAACCGGCATCAATTTAAGGCAACAACAACGGAGTACACGCTCTGATCCTACATTTGGTATCAGAGCCTTGCATACAAGTCAACAACAAAGATGGCAACGAGTTTCCCTCATCCCAATTCAAAGAAGGACATTCTACACAACGTCCACCGCTATTTGACGGAACCAACTACAACTATTGGAAGTGTAGAATGAAGATCTACTTGCAATCGCTCAACTACGACCTTTGGAACATCGTAGAAGCAACGTACACCAGCCCACAACCAACTACAACGCTTGGAGTGAAGATCAAAAGAAGAACGCGAACCTTGACGCAAAAGCAATGAATGCCTTATTCTGTGCCCTTACCAAAGAAGAGTTCAACCGTGTTTTCAACAACAACTTCTGCACATCAAATATGGCATACTCTCAGGTAACACACGAAGGCACTAATAAAGTTAAGGAATCTAAAAATATCTGTTCTTGTCCACAGGTTTGAGTTATTTAAAATAGAGGAGAATGAAACCATATCCGAAATGGTTACAAGATTCACCGACATCACCAATACATTAGCATCCCTTGGAAAGGACTACACCCAAGTTGAAAGAGTTCGAAAGATCCTTCGTGCACTCACACCAGAATGGGAGAAGAAGACAACCGCCATTGAAGAGGCGAATGATCTCTACTATGACATTAGAAAACCTAATCGGTAATCTAATGGCATATGAAGTGCAATTAGAAGAAAAGAAAGAAGGACGAACGACAACACCGTTCAAAGAAGAAAGAACTCGCCTTCATGCATCTTCCGACACGGACAATGATGACGAAGAGGAGATGGCAATGCTCTCAAAGAAGTTCAGGAAATTTCTTAAGCAAGGTAAATTCAAGTGTTTTAATTGTGATAAACCAGGACATATGAAGATGGATTGCCCTTTGCTCAAGAAGAAAGATAAGTACAAGAGTAAGAAGTTCAGAAAGAAGAAGAACTACGAAGCATCTTCAGAATATAGTGATTCCTCATCTTCTGATGAAGAAGAATCCACTGAACATGTTAACTTATGTTACATGGCCATAGAAGATGAAGAGGGTATCGTTTTCTGAACTCTCTGATGCATTAATGAGTTATTTATGAATCAGAAAAATGAAAAACTGAAAAACAGATTTTTGTTAAAAGAAAAATGAGAAACTTTTACAGGAAAATTCTGTTTATGCATTACAGTGTTCTTCTATAAATTCTCAACAAGATGAAACTGAAAATGTCATATCATTCTTGAAAACTGAAAATGAGAAGTTTATAAAAGAAACATTTTTCTGAAATGGAAACTAAGTCTTTGAATGATAGAATTTCTATATTAGATAAAGACATGTTAGTTTTCAAAAAGAAATATGAAGATTATGCAAAATGTGACTAAGTTTAATAAAGGAAAAGAAAAATTAAATGATTTATTATCTTTTCAGAAATTGTCACATGATAATCATGATATTGGTTTTATTGCAAAATCTTCATGTTATAATCATCCATATAGTTATTTTGTAAAAAGTAAGACTAAGAAAAGTAAGTTTATATGGATTCCAAAGAACTTAAATGTTTATGATAAAAATACATATATTGCTTCATACATGCATGATATATGTGATTCTTGCAATTATGTATATACTAACAGGTGGAAACCAAATTCTAAATGGATTTGGAGTCCTAAAGGTTAGATATGATCTTTTATATTGGTACCAACTAACGTTTATCTTGCAGGTACCATATAAAAAATTTGATAAAGATCAACTATATATATTTGTACTAATATATTTGTTGCAGGGGGAGAACAAAATATTTCTCTATCTATTATAACCCATTTCTGCAGGGGGAGGAAAAGATAACATATTTTCTGCAGGGGGAGCACTTGTGCACACACAATGCGTCGTCATCAAAAAGGGGGAGAATGTTGGAACCTGTTTCGATGAAGACGTTTGTGACGCATGACATGTGGAGCTCTAACACATGAAGAATCAAGAGTCCTACATGATCAAGATGCTCTAAAGGAGTTGATAGAGTGTGGGTTGTAATTGTGATGTAGAATGTAAAAGCCTTGACACAACACACTCATTTCAATGTCATTAGTCGACTTATACATTTTCGAAGTCGACTAATAACATGCCTAGTCGACTTGACCCAAACCATTAGTCGACTAATCCTGTGTCCTGAAACAGACCAACTCTCTGTTTTGTGTATTAGTCGACCAACAGTCAACTATAGTCGACTAATACATTTTTCTAGTCGACTATCCCTTGGTCCCTAGTCGACTAATACTTGACCAGTCGACTATAAAGCAGTTGCAGTCGACTTGAGGTAGTTAACCAGAAAACTGTTCATCCAACGTCCACCTACCTAGTCGACTAATAGCTAAATCTAGTCGACTAATAGTTGAAATTTTGCCTAGCCTAGTCGACTAACTCAGAACCCTAGTCGACTATAGACAGTTTCTGACTGTTGGACAGTTTTCGTTATCTGGTCTTTTTTGCAACGAATCTCAATGTTTTTTTGATTCAAATTGCTCCAATAACTCCCTAACTACCCTAGTCTTCAGCTATAAATAGGGAAGTTATTGCAAAGGCCATTTACCAAGAGATTTTATCAGTTTTCCAAAGCCAAAAATCTGCAAACCTGAAAACTATTTTTCCCACTTCAGTTCTTCACCAAAAGACATTTCCATTGTGAAGATTCTCTGAAGTTTTGTTTCCTATACTGTACCTTGTCCACATACACATTCAGTATCAAGACTATAGGAAAGAGTTGTAATTCTCAAAGTGTTCATTGTACACGGGAGGCTTCTTGGTTGTAGAGGCAAGTTGTATAAGGTGAAGGTATTCTCTTGGTGGAAGAGAAGGTGTTCTCTTGGTGGAAGAGAAGGTGTACACATTTGGCGAAGGGGTTGTCAAGTGGTGTACATGGTGTATTGATTTTGGGTGGCAAAATCAAGGTTAAAGGAAAATCTCAAGCGGGTGGCTTGGGGACAAGATGTAGGTCACAAGGACCGAACCAGGATAAATCTCTTTGTTTGCGTTTATCAATTTCTGAGATTTGTTTTCCTTTACATGCAAGTTATGTATTTTGTTTATTTACTTAACGCTAATCCTTCTAGTTTTAGATTTGTGTTGACTTGAGTTATTTCAGATCTATAGTTGCCTACAAGAGATAATTCCGCAATTAGTCCTTATCTCACGAATCCTACAAAATCTACTCAAGGTTTGTTTTTGTTTTCTTGTTTATTTCTTCTATCTTGTCTTCTTTATTGTTTTTCTCTGATGTCGTTCAAACCATGAGATTTGATCGCTTCGAGACTGCTTAGCCAAAGAAGAGCCCTTGATGGCCTATGGTGATGAACAGATCCTATACACCATGCTTGAATGCCTTCAGAGGCAAGGTAAGTCGTTACAAACGGATCAAAGGTAAGCAGGGCAGAAGAGGTAGGTATGTGTTTTTAGTTTATAGTCTTCTTTTTTTTTCTGTAGATTAAGTCACAAACACCTCATCTACCAACTCTTTCTTTCCGACTCATTGTAAATATCGCTTCTATTCTCCATCTTCTTAACCTACCGCTTTCTTCCTAACCTAACTTTAACCACTATTTTCTTATTTTCCTTTTAATAACTAAAAGAAGAAATTTTTAGAGAACTTACTTAAACGCTTCCATCGCTAGTCCTCCCTGAGGATCACAACGCATAGCCATTGCTACAGCGGATTAGAATTGAGCACCTCGCACATCCTATTCCTAAATCTAAAATTCTTTATTTTTGTGTGCAGGAAAATCTCAATCAAAATTTGGCGTCGTTGCCGGGGAGGGACGGTAAGTTTATCTCTAAAAAAAAATTAATTGATTCTTTTATTCTTTCTGTTTACAGGTTTGGAGAACAGGAAACAGTAGAAGTGGACATATAGCAACTCTGTGCCTCTGCCCTTGAAGCAGAGCATCAGAGCCTACTACAGTGCCGCGGATCCGCGACAATAGCCGCGTTTCCGCGGCCTTAGTAGTTCATTACGACAGATCTTTCTGCAGGTTGCTACAAATTGCAAGATTTATTTTCTGCTCTGTTAAATTTATTCTGTGATAAACCTGTATACTGCTAATTAATCAACAGTAAAATATTTCTTGAAAAAGATAAAAAAAATTGATTAGACGTTTGCATGCTAGGCACGTGTCTTTTCAAATCCTTTATTTTTCTGTTGAAGAGTGCTGGAGCAAGGTACGTTCGCATTTCATGTAGAATAGGACTCATCTCTTGGTTGATTTTCATGCTTTGAGTGAATCTTATTTTTTTGTACCCTTGCACAATTTATTTTAAGGGCATAACCCATTAACAAGATAAGGTGGGGATTTAATCACCCTTCCTTGGCCCAAAATCATATTCCAAGCACTCACTAACCCAAGCCTAACTAAAAATTAGTAGACGTTGGCCCTAGGGACATCTTGGACTCAATTAGGAGATTATCCTAAGGGGAAACAGTGTTGGAAATTGACTCCTATCAAATCAGTGTCTAGGAAGGGGATTGAGGGCCGAAAGCCCGAAGGTTGGTGGTTACTTAATTAAGGAACGTCTTTGACGGAAAACCTCCACCAATCTTGCCCTGACCTGCCTGATTAACTTGTGGTCAAAGTCTACACCCTACCTCCCGTGGACAGTCTAACCAGTAAGAGTCGTCTCCTACCTCCGTGGACAGTCTAACCAGTTAAGAGTCGTCTAGGTCATAGGTCTACCCTAACTTAGGTTAGAAATTTTTTTTTGTTTGCTTGTTTTCTTTGATTGTGTTTTGTGTGATATGGCATATAATAATTTTTCCAAATTTAATCCATATTACACACCATCTTCTTTTCGGATATTACCAACCCGACATATCATAATTTGACCAACCTAGTGTGCCGGAATGGTCTTATCCGAATGAATATAACTCATACCCCCATCTTATGACCATAATTTTCATACCACTTTCAACTCTTCACAGAGTTCATAGGGTTTCGCTTCCCCCGAGTCCAATTTTCAACCAACTTGTCCTCCATCTCCACCTTGTCCAATATTCCCAAGAGTCATACTCAGATCCACCATTCAGAATAGAAAACCATCTATCTTGGAATGATGAGTATGCATGAGTCCAAGCAACAATTACCATCAATTTTTGACATGATGATGCGTGAGTCCAAGCAACAATCACAAATTCTGACCGACTCACAACTTCATCACGATTACACTTCCTCTTTTCAAGTCCAATCACAAAATGATGCACCAATCAACTATGAAAAGATGCTTGAAGTCATGACTCAGGCTAGATTAGCTCGTGATCATGAAATAGATTTGATGGTTCAATCTTTACGTTCTCACCGTTCGCCATTTCTGATATGGTTAACCATTCTGTTAGAGCCGACGAGCTACGTTGCTTTGGACAACAAGATTCTAATTCAATACCACCATGTGAACTTGCTGAAACTCCAATTTTTGATAGTTTGGCAAGTTATTCCTTTTCTGAAATAGAACTTTGAGCATGAATATGATCATGATCCCCAACTTGATGATTCAATTTTACTTCCTGATTCAATAATGACTCCGGTATCTCCACCTGATTTTACTTTTCCCGAGTCAACATTGGATCCTGTGCCAATTCATCATGAAATTGAATTACCCATTTTTGATGATCATATTGAACTTGACCAATTTTGCAATTTTGAAAGTCCCATGGATAAATTGGCAAGTTCTAATTTTTATGATATTGAGCTCAATGAGATATGTGACCTAGATTCTCAAATCTGTGAGCAAGTTCAAATTCTTGAATCATTATTGACTCTTGTTTTGTTACCCGACTTAGGTAATCTTTTAGAGTCAGTTTTGATTCCCACACCTATCATTCCTGAACTTGAATCACCAATATTGAGTCACATTCCATTGTGGGAAGATGATTGTGGACTTGAGTTTCAACTTATTGATTTGGACCCACTTCTTGAACCTCGCTCGACTCCTGAACCATACTTGATTTAAGTTTCTTTCCTGAGTCAGTATTCATTCCCGTACTTATGATGTCCAAGTCAATCATTCCATCTTTTCACACTCCATTTTGGGACAAGGCGGTTGATACAATTGACTCTGAAAATAATTATGAAATTTGAAAATTTGATGGGGTGGAATTGTTAAAAAATGATCATACATACATTTTAGTGGGTTATACAAGAGAAATTTCTGGTGGGTTCCTCCAAATATTACATTATCTTGATTGGGTAGCAACGCTGGCCCAATCAGACCACCACCGGAACCACCCCCTAAGGTAATATTTTCCTTCCCTTCTTCTTTTTCATGCATACATGCATACATTCATACATTGAGGACAATGCATGAGATAAGTGTGGGGGGAGGCTTTACTAACATACTAACATAGGTAGAAACAACAATTTGTTTAAAAAAAAGGACAATATTTTGACTTATCTTTTGAAAGAAATCTAAGTTAGTCTTAAGAATTAGGAAATCATGATTAGGATTTCTAAAAACTGGTCAAATAAATAAATTGTTGAATTTTTAGGTATAGGAGGAGAAATTGAAAAAGTAATTAGTCTTAATTTTTACCTTAATGAAATGTACATACCTAATACATTACATATCTAGGATTCTAAGACAAAGACTCTTGTGCCCTATAACAAATAAAAATAAAAAATAAAAAATAAGAGGAAATGCACTGATTAAGCTGGATACATGTGCCTCAAGAAGTATAAGTATTCACGCATAAAGGTGTTTTTATAAATAAAGGCCTTAGTTTTGTGGCCTAATTCACTCTAATCCTTAAGTTCGTGGGGTGTCTTCTCACCTGGTGCCCTAAAGCCGACCGGTTTGGGAGCCACCGACTTTAAGTTCGCTACATGGTGGATTAGAAAGCCTAAGAAAACTAAGAAAAATTACTTTTATATGCACATCTAATAGTCAATTAGTTAGGTATGAGGGCCTCAAGAAGCCTTCATGCTTACACGAGGCTTACACGAAAGAAAATTAGATGAGTTATACATATTAAAAAAAGAGAAAATAATAATAAAGAGGCATGAGAGTCCAAGTGAAGAATTCCCAGTAAAATTCACAAGGATGCATATGACTTAGGGTAACGAAAAGACTATACAAAAATTCAATTTTGACCCTTACCTAAAAAGGAAAAACAATTTACTATATAAAGACTAAGTTTAAGAATGAATAAAAATGATAATCCTAAAACTTATACATTACTTAGTCTCTTCAAACGTATTTCAAATATTTTCCTTTTTAATGGATTTTGTGGGTGTAATCCGCTGAAAACCCTCACGAGACAACACTCGTCCTCTAGGGTAACCTAGGGGTTAATGGCTTGTTGCACATGCTAAGTGCAATCGTGATTCCTACGAAAGTGAGTTAGCTAGTTTAGTTTTTTCTTTTTCTTTTTGATTTTTACTCGAGGACGAGCAAAAAGATAAGTGTGGGGGTGTGATTGGTAGTGAAAAGTGCATTTTTATCATTACATTTACCATCACATTTTCATATTTATTCATATAATCATGCACAATTACTAATATTTATTATTATTGTGTGCAGGCCTTGAGAAAAAAAATAAAAGAATAAAGCCTTAAAAGAAGCCCAAAAGCCCATGTTTAAAGCCCAATGCAAAAGTTACAATTATCAAATGTCAAAGTTGCAATTACTGAGGGCAATAGTTGCAAATACAAAAGAAGAGGAAGGATAGACTTCTATTCAACCCTAAATACTTGCAGGATAAAGATAAAAGGAGAAGAGTGCAAAGATAAAAATTCAAAAAATTCGGATTCAGACTGTACACGTTTTAGTATTCAGATCATAACTTTTGCTACAGATATGCAAATCTGATGATTCAAGATGATCCGGAAAGAAAATTTGAAGGCCTATAACTCTTATGTTAATCAAACTTTCCAATTCAGTCAGAAGATAAGCCATATTCGGCGATCAACATGATAACAAGTTGCAGGACAGATTTGAACTTCTATGGATAAGTCAAAACAAGTTTGGAGATAAAAGAAGAATTCAAATTCAGAGATATTTTGCTCCTCTTATCTTCATACGCTTCTTATCCTCTAGTTTCTCCTATAAATACCCCTGCATAGCAACAGAGGAAGGGCAGATCTCAACAGAGCAGCGCAGTACAGAGCCAAATCTAGGGTTTTTCTTAGGCTAGTTTGTAGATTAGGTTTTTTATTTTCTTTTTTGTAATTTTTAATTTTTTATAACTGAGAGTAGAGGATGCTTTCATGGAGGAGAAGTTCATGCTTGTACTGAGGTGACATCGGTGTAAGTCATACTTTTTTCTTCCATGTAATAAAATCTACTCAAGATTTGTTTTTTTTTTCTTGTTTATTTCTTCTATTCTTGTGTCTTCTTTGTATTGTTTCTCTGATGTCGTGCAACCATGAGATTTGATCGCTTCGAGATTTCCTAGCTGAAGAAGTGTCCTTGATGGCCTATGGAGATGAACAGCCTTCCTTTAGTTTGTCTTTT
Source organism: Agave tequilana (assembly GCA_038442645.1). Taxonomy (NCBI): domain Eukaryota; kingdom Viridiplantae; phylum Streptophyta; class Magnoliopsida; order Asparagales; family Asparagaceae; genus Agave; species Agave tequilana. The sequence continues at coordinate 10,060 of JAVJIF010023243.1, forward strand.
ATTTTCGTAGTGTAGATCGCGAAGGTGGAAGATCCTATACGCGATACTTGAATGCCTTTCAAGACAAGGTAAGTCGTTGCAACAGAGCAAAGGTAAGCAGGGTAGAAGAGGTAGGTATGTGTTTAATTTTCTTCTTTTATTTCTTTAGTATAGATCACCACATCTTCCACATCTTTCCAATTTCTTTCACACTTCTCATTATAAATACCTTGTAAATAACAAAATAAATAAAAAAAAGAGATAACTTACTTAAACGCTTCCATCGCTAGTCCCTCCTGTGAATCACGACCCACATAGCCATTGCTACCGCGGATTAGAATTGAGCACCTTGCACATCTTGTTCTAAATCTAATATTCTATATTTGTGTGCAGGAAAATCTCAATCAAAATTTTGGCGCCGTTGCCGGATACATGTGCCTCAAGAAGCATAAGTATTCACGCATAAAGGTGATTTTATAAATAAAGCCTTAGTTTTGTGGCCTAGTTTACTCGAATCCTTAAGTTTGTGGGGGAGTCTTCTCACCTGGTGCCCTAAAGCCGACCGGTTTGGGAGCCACCGACTTTAAGTTCGCTACATGGGTGGATTAGAAAGCTAAGGAAACTAAGAAAAATTACTTTTATATGTACTAACACATCTAATAGTCAATTAGTTAGGTATGAGGGGCCTCAAGAAGCCTTCATGCTTACACGAAAGAAAATTAAATGAGTTATACATATTAAAAAAAAGAGAAAATAATAATAAAGAGGCATGAGAGTCCAAGTGAAGGAATTCCTAGTAAAGATTCACAAGGATGCATATGACTTAGGGTAACGAAAAAGACTATACAAAAATTCAATTTTGACCCTTACCTAAAAAGGAAAACATTTACTATATAAAGACAAGTTTAAGAATGAATAAAATGATAATCCTAAACTTATAGATTACTTAGTCTCTTCAAACGTATTTCAAATATTTTCCTTTTTAATGGATTTTGTGGGTGTAATCCGCTGAAAATCCTCACGAGACAACACTCGTCCTCTAGGGTAACCTAGGGGTTTAACGGCTTGTTGCACATGCTAAGTGCAATCATGATTCTTACGAAAGTGAGTTAGCTAGTTTAGTTTTTCTTTTTCTTTTTGATTTTTACTCGAGGACGAGCAAAAAGATAAGTGTGGGGGTGTGATTGGTAGTGAAAAGTGCATTTTTATCATTACATTTACCATCACATTTTCATATTTATTCATATAATCGTGCACAATTTACTAATATTTTATTATTTATTGTGTGCAGGTCTTGAGAAATAAAATAAAAGAATAAAGCCTTAAAAGAAGCCCAAAAGCCCATGTTAAAGCCCAATGCAAAAGTTACAATTATCAAATGTCAAAGTTGCAATTACTGAGGGCAATAGTTGCAAATACCATAAGAAGAGGGAAGGATAGACTTCTATTCAACCCTAAATACTTGCAGAATAAAAATAAAAGGAGAAGAGTGCAAAGATAAAAATTCAAAAAATCGGATTCAGACTGTACACGTTTTAGTATTCAGATCATAACTTTGCTACCGATATGCAAATATGATGATTGAAGATGCTCCAGAAAGAAAATTTGAAGGCCTACAACTCTTATGTTGATCAAACTTTCCAATTCAGTCAGAGAGATAAGCCATATTCGGTGATTAACATGATAACAAGTTGCAGGACAGATTTGAACTTCTATGGATAAGTCAAAACTAGTTTGGAGATAAAAGAAGAATTCAAATTCAGAGATATTTGCTCCTCTTATCTTCATACGCTTCTTATCCTCTGGTTTCTCCTATAAATACCCCTGCATAGCAACAGAGGAGGGCAGATCTCAACAGAGCAACGCAGTACAAAGCCAAATCTAGGGTTTTCTTAGGCTAGTTTGTAGATTAGATTTTTTATTTTCTTTTTTGTAATTTATAATTTTTTATAACTGAGAGTAGAGGATGCTTTCATGGAGGAAGGAGTTCATGCTTGTACTGAGGTGACATTGGTGTAAGTCATACTTTTCTTCCATTGTTAATAAAATCTACTCAAGGTTTGTTTTTGTTTTCTTGTTTATTTCTTCTATTCTTGTCTTCTTTTATTGTTTTTCTCTGATGTCGTGCAAACCATGAGATTTGATCGATTCGAGACTGGTTAGCCAAAGAAGAGCCTTGATGGACTATGGTGTTGAACAGATCCTATACGCCATGCTTGAATGCCTTCAGAGATAAGGTAAGTCGTTGCAAACGGATCAAAGGTAAGCAGGGCAGAAGAGGTAGGTATGTGCTTTTAGTTTATAGTTTTCTTTTTTTATTTCTGTAGATTAAGTCACCAACACCTCATCTACCAACTCTTCTTTCCCGACTCATTGTAAATATCGCTTCTATTTCTCCATCTTCTTAACCTACCGCTTTCTTCCTAACCTAACTTTAACCACTATTTTCTTATTTTCCTTTTAATAACTAAAAGAAGAAATTTTAGAGAACTTACTTAAACGCTTCCATCGCTAGTCCCTCCCTGAGGATCACGACCCGCATAGCCATTGCTACAGCAGATTAGAATTGAGCACCTTGCACATCCTATTCCTAAATCTAAAATTCTTATTTTTGTGTGCAGGAAAATCTCAATCATCATTGATGGAGTTTTTCGCATCGGAGCTTCAAAAACTGTATTGCAGAATGCGACCCATTATCACTAATTATAACTCAGGGGTGCCAAAATGAGAGAATATATTTTTCCTGAGAAATTTGATAGCCACTTGTTGCCATTGGTCTTAGTAGGCGAAGATTTTACCCATTTAGAGACGTAATCCACTACAGCCAAGATGAACTGGTTGCTGACAAAATTTAGGAATGGTCCCATCAGTTGATACCCAAAACATAAAAAATTTTGACTTCGAGAATCGGGTTTAGGGACATCATGTCTCGTCTTGAAATTTTCCCAGTCTTTTGACAATTTGCACATGACTTACAAACGTAGAATGAGTCTTTAAACAAAGTGGGCTAGTAAAATCCACTTTGTAAAACTTTCTTTGCGGTTTTGTGGGGACCGAAGTGTCCTCCACATGCAAGTTCATAGCAAAAACTAAGCACACTCTTTTGTTCTTCTACTGGGATGCGTCGTCAAATAATCTGGTCAGTACAATACTTAAATAGATATGGGTTTTCCCAGAAGAAGTACCGTACTTGGGCAATGAAGCGACACTGGTCTTGATTTGTCCATCCAGCAGGTAATTGTCCAGTGGCCAGATAGTTGACTATGTCCACATACCAAAGTTCCTTAAAAATGGCCAGGATGTGCACATCTAGAAAATCCTCATAGATAGGAGCTTGTATTATCGGTGCATTTAGAATTCTTGACAGATGATTAACTACCACATTTTCTATACTTCTTTTATATCAGATTTTCAGATCAAATTCTTGAAACAGAAGGATCCACCGAATCAATCGGGCTTTAATTTCTTCTTGGTCATGAGGTATTCTAATGCTGAGTGATCCGTGAAAATCACAGTCTTCAATTCTAACAAGTAAGGCCAGAATTTTTCTAACGTGAAGACAATAGTTAAGAATTCCTTCTCGGTCATTGTATACTTCTGTTAGGCGTCAATCAGGGTTGGTCCTACTCAAATAGTAGATCATGTGCTGCCTATTGTTGATGCGCTGTCCAAGAACATCGTCGATAGCAAAATCAGAGGCATCGCACATGATTTCAAATGGTTATGCCCAATCTGGAGCAGAAATAATAGGCACAGATACAAGATCTTGCTTAAGCTTTTCCCATGATTGAAATATACTTCGTTAAAATCAAACGGCACGTCCTTTGCGAACACGTTAGTTAAGGGCCTAGCGATTTTGCTAAAGTCCTTAATAAACCGTCGGTAGAACTAACATGCCCTAGAAAGGATCTGATATCATTGATGCTTTTGGGTGATGGAAGCTTAGCAATCACTTCTATTTTTGCGTTGTCCATCTCAATTCCTCTCCTAGAAATCTCATGGCCTAAGACAATCCTATGTCTTACCTTGAAGTGACATTTCTCCCAGTTCAGAATTAGATTCTTTTTCTTGCATCTTTGCAGAACCAACTCTAGATGATGAAGACACTTATCAAATGAATCTCCATAGATGGAGAAGTCATCTATAAAAATCTGAAGAAAACGTTCCACATGTCGGAGAACAAACTGAGCATGCATCGTTGGAATGTCACGGGAGCGTTGCACAATCCAAAGGGCATGCATCGGTAGGCGACGGTTCCGAATGGGCAAGTGAACATAGTCTCTCTCGTGGTCTTCTACAACAATAGGGATCTGATTGTATCCTGAGTATCCATCTAGGAAACAATTGTACTCATGTCCATCCAAGCGTTCAAGCATTTGGTTAATGAAGGGTAGCGGAAGTAGTACTTACGAGTGGCCGCATTCAACTTTCTATAGTCAATACAAACACGAACCTTGATAGGCGGTCTTATTTGTACAAACTCTTTCTGCTCATTCTCTACCACCGTAAAACCTGCTTTCTTGGGGACCGCATGAGCCGGGCTGACCCATTGGCTATCAGAAATGGGATAAATAATCCCCTTGTCTAATAGTTTCACAATTTCTGTTTTTATAGCCTCTTGCATGAGTGGGTTAAGCCTACACTGTGGGTCCCTCCTGGGAGTCGCTTCATCATTAAAATGAATTCTATGTTGCTGGACTTATCCCCTTGATATCTTTCATTGTCCATCCAATGGCTTCCTTATGTCTCCTCAAAATAGACATCGAGCTGTCCTCTTGTTGCTCAGTCAGATGCTATGATGACTGGCAGAGTTTCTTTGTCGATCAAGTAGGCATACTTAAGGTATTCAGGTAAGGATTTTAACTCTAGGGAAGGTGTTGATTCATTAGTGTGATATGTGGAATTTCGGTCCTTTGATGAGGTACACTTGGCTTGATGTCCGTTCCACTGCATAATTTATGATCTGGTCTAGATTTCAACCCTCAGACTCTAGATCAAACTCGCTTTCTGTTTCCATCTCCATGCTCTCTTCATGCTCACTGGTCAAATTTTCAGTGGAGTTGTCCTCAAAAGTCTGATCATTTATATCCCTGGGTTGTCTTCCAGGATTGAAAACATTGATTTCCTTTGTCATGTCTCAAAGGTCAATCACATGGACTCGTTCCTACAGTTGATTATGGCGTTGGCTATAACAAGGAATGGCTACCTAAGATGACTGGAGTTTGAGATCGTGCATTTGACACAGGTTAGGTCTCGAGTACAATGAAGTCAATGGGGTAAATGAAATCCCCGATCCAGATAAGGATATATGTGATTTCCCTCTTGGGGATTTTCACAGATCGGTCTGCTAATTGAATAGTGACCCGAATTGGACTCAGCTCGCCTAACCAAATTTTCTGGTATATTGAGAGAGATAGCAAGTTGATATTGCTTCCAGGTCAAGGAGTGCTCTGCTATTTTTGTTTGTCCTATAGTGCATTAATCGTAGGACATTCGGAATCTTTTTATTTCACTAGAATCGGACAAAATAGAATTTCGCTTATGTTGGTTGCCAAGAATACTTTCTTGGGCACATTCGTCTTTCTCTTCTTCGTACACATATCCTTAAGAAATTTCACATATGCTAGGACTTGTTCGATAGCTTCAAGAAGAGGCACGTTCAATTTGACCTGATTAAACATCTCAAGCATCTTTTCCATGTGCATATTTTTATTTTTTTTCCTAAGCCTATTAGGAAAGGGTGCTACAGGTTTGTAAACTTCCTCAGCAGCTGTGCCCCTGTCAGACGTTTGTAGAGCAGATTGGGAGGAGCTAGTAGATTTGGAGGTAGGAGCAGTATCAATGTGAGTAGGATATTTCTGGTGGTAGACCTGATTGTCCACCTTCTTTTCTGATCGAAGAATATGAACAACATTACGCTGGTTGATATGAGGATCTTGAATTTTATACGCATGATTGGAATTCTTAGGGTTGACTAGCGGCTAACTAGGTAAAGCACCCATTGGTCTTTCACTTAGATCTAACTAATTGACCTATCTGCATTTCTAATCTCGTATGGCCTATGAATGGTTGATCAATGTTTGTCCTTGATTTTGCATGAAGGCAGCTTGGGACTTCACAAATGCCTCCATAACTTTGGAAGGAGGAAGATGGAGCTTGACTGGGAAAATTTGTTTGATGATGGTGAAGTTTATTGGGAAAATTTGGCCTAGAGAATTATTCTGTTCCCAAGAGAAATTTGGGCGATTTCTCTAACGGGGATTGTAAGTTTGCGAGTACGAATTATGTTACGGCCGTGACTAGGCCGCATTCATGTGTTCTAGCGGTACTTGCTGAGTCTGAAATATAGGACACTCTTCAAAAACATAGTTCGATACCTGATAGTATGAACAACCTAGATTGTGAATTGGTGGTGGGTTGATTTGGTTCATTGGATGGATCTTTTATTTCTAGAGCCTCTATTCTACCCATCAGGGTTGCGATCTTAGTTTCAGCAGCTATGGATGATTCTAAAGATAGGAGCCCTCCTTTCGAAGCTATAGACTGTGAATTCCCTGATTTTTCTACGATTGGCTCTCATTGTAGGGTTTTCTCAGCTAGATCCTCAAACAAATCCCAACCCTGATTTTCATCCTTTTTCTAGAACCCCCCTGACACATGGTTTCTAACTGGGTTTTTGTTTGATAATCCAAACCATCATAGAGGATCTGACACTGACGCCATTTCTCTACACCGTAATGAGGGCACTGAGCTGAGAGATCTTTGAATCGCTCAAAGTATCTCCAGAATGGTTCGCTTTGTTCTTACCTAAACTATATGATATTCTTTCTGATGAGGGCAATCTTGTGATTGGGTAAAAAATTTCTTCAAGAAGGCCTTGACAAAATCATCCCACGTTGTAATTGAATCTACAACCAAACTGTACAACCATTATTTAGCTTGGTCTTTTAGGGAGAAGGGAGTGAAACATAACCTAACGACATCGTCTCCTAGCTGGGGATTGTGCATCATGAGGCATACTTCTTCAAATTCCCTAATAAAAAAGTATGCATCCTCTGATTCTAAAACATGAAATTTTGAAAGTGTGTTGATGAATCAGGGTTTCAACTCAAAGTTATTTTCATTCACCTCAGCAGTTTTATACAAGATGGCAGTGAGGTTCTGATCAGGTAAAACCTGTCCTGTAGCGATGCCATCACCGATTTTCTGGATGCAGGGGTGGAGAAGTATTTCAGGTTAATTTGGAAGTTACAGGATCTCTTACCCACTCTTGCATGCAACACACCACAAATAATTTATAGCCAGCAAACAATCGAAAAGAATAAAAACAAACTAAAGAAAGAGAAACAATCACCAAGCCTTAGTCTAAGCTACCTCGACCTAGACGACTCCTAACATGTCGATTCTCCTGGGGAGGTTGTTGCAGGAGGTCGACTACAAGCGAATCAGCTAGGAAAGGGTAAAACTCGGTGGGAGGTATCCAGGCGTGAGCCACGGGCCTTAATTACGCCAAACCACGGAGCTTTCGGGGCTTAACCTCTCAATCCTTTTTCTTTAGACACTGATTTTGCAGGAGTATAGTTCTTGTAATTTCCACCCTCGGTTAATCTCTTAGTGAGTCCGAGATGTTCCTAGGGCTAACGTGTCTCAATTTTTAGTTAAGGCTTGGGATTGTGACTGCATTTGGAGATGGTTTTTGGGCTAAGAAAGGGTGATGAAATCTCCACCTTATCTTGTTTATTTAGATTTTGCCCTTAATGTCAATTGTGCAAGTGTACAGTATATTCACAATAAGATAACACCCAAAGATATAAATTACTCCAAAATGTTGATCTATTCTATATGAAATGTACACCTACCTTTCTCCAGTACTCTTCAACAAAACTTGAAATGAATTAAAATAGACGTGTGCCCTAAATGCAAGAGTCCAATCCGATTTTCAATTTAGCAACAAATGGATTTCTGTTGAGTTTATTACAAGTGTATAAGGTGAAGCATACAAGTGATCTAAAAATTTGAGAAAGCAATTTTGAGCGATTTTCGGCAACCCTACAGAAGAGCTTTTGTTAGTACTTCAATCGAAGAAATTCGCTTTTACACAAATTTTCTGAGGGCAAATGAATTCCTCGTGCAATGTCTTTGGCCACCACTCTTGCTTCCCTTAATAGTTAGCTCCTTAGCACTTCTCCTACACATAAAAATAAAGAAGAATCATTAGTGTTGAACAATAAATCTGTTCCCTCCCAGCAATGGTGTCAAAATTTGATCGGCAAAAAGCATGCAAAAATAAAGAAAGAAGTGAGGGTCAATGTTACTGCTTTTGCGATTCTTCTGTAATAGCAAAGTAGCTATACGGGTCATATCCACAAGGACAAAGAGCGATGGAAACTTTGATACGGCTTTTTTATTCAAAGTAAAGAGAAAGTTCTTTGTTTCAAATGAAGAATTAAAAAGAAAACAAGTATTGTTTCAAAAATTTCTTGGATTTGGTTGATATTTGTAAAGATAAGTTTTCTTAAAGGTAAAAACGCATCGCTAACTTTTTACTAAGTGCTCCCACTAATCCCTATGTTCTTGAAGATGTAGCCTCACAATGGATCATAGGCAAGCATAACCCTTATGCATAGGAACTATTCACGTTGGAGATCGAATAAAAGTTCTTCCTTTAACTTAGCTTTACACGGCAAAAACTTGAACATTCCCTTATCAAGATCAATTAAAGGCGAGAATAAGGGAAGAAACAAGTGCATTAATAGTATTGGTAAAGATTAATAGAAATATCTCTAACTTACAACAAGTAAAGTTTACAATTTGTAGATTATTAAAAACTGTTAAGCATGAAAAATAAGAAAGAGAATACTTGTAAGTAAGTTAGAGTTAGAACTCTCGTCTTAAACTGTCATAGCTCTCGTTTGCACAAGGCTTGTTTGATACTATTGACTCATTTCAGTTAACAATCAAGTTGTTAGAGATTAGTGGGTTAGTAGTTAGTTAGCCATCAATGAAAGAGTTAGTTAGACATAAGTAAGAAAAGAAATAACAAGAGAGACGAGATAAAGAGAAGGAGTATTATACTAAAACAAGAAAGTAAAAGCAAATGAAGACAATAAGTAATGGAAAGAAGAAAGAGACGTAATACTTTTATGAGCTTGTCACCTTCAAATACAACTTGTATACACTTTCTCTCTTTCACTCTAATGGCTAAACTAAGCTAGAAGAAGAAAACATAAAACAACTACAACTCTTAGAAACAAACTAACAACACCAATCTAAACTCTAGATATCTCCATCTGATGAACCCCAGGGGGTATTTATAGGTACCAGGAGAAAGGGGGCCAGGGGCGAACCCTTGCCAAAGCACTGGCACGGCCGCGACAGTACGACTGCAGAAATGCGGCCAGAGCCGCGTTTTTGTGGCTGTACCAGAGCGGCGCACGCAGTGCCGCCTGCTATGCGCTGTCGCTTCGGTCCCCTGTCAGTTATACCTTCTGGATTTCATATTTGAGCCCCCCTGGTCTGACAAAATCACTCTATAAGGTCAATGGCTATGTTGTAGGCCTTTCATCACCTATTAAGTGATGATTTTGGGTCTTCTTCTTCATTCCACACCATGGACCTAGGATCACAAAAGCAAAACATTATTAGTAGTATTTTATATAAAATAAATGTGCAGATGTGGTAAAAATTATGTAATATTAGAGACTAATCCCCGATTACACCCCACACCTATCTTTTAATCGTCCTCGAGCAAAACAAATAGAAAATAAAACAGAGGTAATCTAGTCTAACTCACTTTCGTAAGAATTACGGACGCACTTAGCATGTGCAATAAGCTATTAAACCTCAAGGTTATTCCTGGAAGACGAATTTTTTCTCGTGAGAGTTTTCACTGGATTACCCCCACAAAATTCATAAAGAAAGAGAAACAATGTGTTAGTATTTTCAAAAAATATTTTGAAAAA
>JAVJIF010023243.1:25000-65615 GCA_038442645.1 Agave tequilana
AAATCTGAAGCATCGCACATGATTTCAAGCGGCTTTGACTAATTTGGTGCAGAGATGGTTGGTGTAAAAATAAGCTCATTTTTTAGCTTCTCCCAAGCATTAAGACATCGACTATCAAAAGGGAAGGAACGTTCTTAGCTAAAATGTTTGTTAAGGGTATAGCAATTTTGCTAAAGTCCTTAATGAACCAAGATAAAAAAAATGGCATGTCCTATGAAGGATTTGATATCTTTAATACATTTAGGCACTGGGAGCTTAGCTATGACCTCAATCTTGGCTTTATCCACTTCAATTCATTCTTAGAAATTTTATGACCCATGACAATTCCATGTCTTACCATAAAGTGACATTTCTCCCAATTCAGTGTCAGATTTTTCTAGGCACAACATTGGAGGACGAGTTCTAGATGGTGAAGACATTGATTAAATGAGTCTTCATAAATAGAGAAATCACCATGAATATTTCTAAAAACTATTCTACCATATCAGAAAAAAGACTCAACATGCAACATTGAAACGTTGTTGGGGTATTGCATAAGCGGAAAGGTATTCGACAATAAGCAAATGTCCCAAATGGACATGTGAATGTGATCTTTTCTTGATTCTCTAGAGCAATTAGAATTTGATTACACCCCAAGTAACCGTTCAAGAAACAGTAATACTCATGGCTAGCCAAGCGTTCAAGTATTTGGTCAATAAAGGGAAGCAGGAAATGGTCCTTATGAGTTGCTGCATTTAGCTTTCTATAGTGGATACAAACTCAAATCATCGTGAAAATTCGAGTTTGGGCCAACTCTTTGTTCTCATTTTCCACCATGGTGAAAGCAGATTTCTTAAAACCGTGTGGATAGGACTGACCCATTGGTTATCTGAAATCGGATAGATTATCCCTGGATAGGACTGACCCATTGGTTATCAGAAATGGAATAGATTACCCCATTGTCTAAGAGTATCACGATTTCAACATGAATAACCTCTTGCATTATAAGGTTTAACCTACGTTGCGGGTCTCTTTTCGGTGTTGCTTCTTCATTGAGATGAATGTGATGTTGAGTTATGGCTGGACTCAATCCCTTTATGTTAGTTATAATCCAACCAATGGCTTCCTTACATCTCCTAAAAATTTTTAAGATTCTCTTCTTCCCCATCAGTCAAATTGGATGCAATTATGGCAGAAAAGGTCTCTTGTTCGCCTAGATAGACGTACTTGAGATGCATAGGTAAGGCTTTTAATTTTAAGAAAGGGGAAGGCTCAATGGAAGGAGTCAAGTTTATAGGCTTCACATTTAGTGAAATAGGGTTTGAGGCCTAATTCACAGCAGACTCGACAATCTGATCAAGGTTAAAGTCTTTAGACTTTAACTCGAAGTCACAATAAGCTTCTAGTTCCAATTCTCCTCTATGTTCGCTTGTCAAGTTCTCAACGAGGTTGACTTCAAATGTTTAATCCTCAACATCACGTGGTTGCTTTCCTACGTTGAAGAGATTGACTTCTCTATTCATGTCTCCGAAGGTTAACCTCATGGACCCATTCTTATAGTTGATAATAGCATTGACAGTAGCAAAGAATGGGCATCCTAGGATAATGAGAGTTTAAGCCCTAAGATTGGACACAGGTTATGTCTAAAGAAATATGAAATCAATAGGGTAGATATCAATAGGGTAGATAAACTCCCTAACCCGGATAAGAACGTCATTAATTTTCCCTTGAGAACTTTCACTGAATGGTTAACTAGTTGGATAATGATTCGAGTTGGGCTAAGACCACCCAACCACAGTCATTGATGACTGAGAAAGGGAGCAAGTTGACACTTGCTCCCAAGTCAACTAGTGCATGACTAATATCGGCATGTCCTATTGTGCAGGCAATGGTGGGATAACCCAGATCCTTATACTTGATAGGGATAGGACCTGACAGTAACTCACTAATGTTAGTGGCTAAGAAGACTTTCCTGGGCTCATTAGTCTTTTTTTTCTTGGTGTATATGTTATTAAGAAATTTTTCATAAGATGGGACTTGTTGGACAACATCAAGAAGTAGCACATTTATCTTCACTTGATTGAAGATCTCAATTATTTTAGCCATGTGTGAATTTTGCTTGTTGTTCTTTAGCCTATTTAAAAATTATACTATAGGCTTGTGCACCTGACTGGCTGACTTGTCTTTCTCAGACTCGTCAGATTAGGACAAACTGGAACTAGATGAAGTGGATGCTTGTGTGTTGTTATGCTGAATAGAATTAGGTGGCATCGACACTTGATTATCAACTTTCTTTCCTGACTTCAATGTATGAACAACATTGCATTGATTAAACTGTTGATCCTCAGCTAGATGAATTTGGGTAGAATTTCTTGGGTTCATTAAAGGTTGACAAGGCAAAGTACCCTTGGGCCTCTCACTTTGTGAATTAGCTTGTTGACTCATTTAAACCTCTAACCTTGTTATGGCTTGTGCATTGTTGTTTTGCATTATTTGTATTAGGGACTTGATTAGGGGAAAACTGCGCACGAAAAGTGTATGTTTTGAAATTAAGATTTAAAGTGTGTGTGCTTTGGCTTCCTCGATACTTTCATTATAGCATAGAGGCTAAAATGAGTCGAATCCATAAGGAAGGGAGGCGATAGAAGCTTACACGGTATGTTCATGTTTATGTTAACAGTTCTTCAATGTCTGAAAGAATCAAAAGAAAGGAAAACAAAGAATGGTAAGAGAAGAGAACGGTGAAATACGAAGAAGTGGGAAACACAGAAGATAAGATATTTGTAATTTTGATATATTTCTAAAATAAAGTAAAAAGATAAAGAAAACTCATGGTTACTAACTACTAATGACTCCACTGATATGCTAACCTCTTAGTGATAGTTGCCTCACATGTATCATTGGCCATCACTAGTCCTTGATTCAAGAGCTTTGCAAAGCATGCCTCATATGTTAACTTTCACATCCAAATTCAACCAACAAGTGCAAGCTACACTTAAATCATAAAAATCCAATAAGGACAAGCATGAAATAAAGTAATGTTAGCTTGTTAGAGATTTAGATGTTAGAGTGCTAGATCCATCATCAAGAGCCATCAATGGCTCTTGTAAGAGCAAGGCCAAGTAGAGGCTATTAGATTCATGTGGATTATCAAGTAAGAAGTTAGACTAGTTAGTGGTTAGTAGTTAGTTGCCATGAGAGAAAAATTAGCTACACATGTAAAAGGGTTAGAGAGAAGAAAACAAAGAGAGGTAAAGAGAGAACCTTTCATAACTTGTCACCTTCTATTACAAGAACTCTTGCTTTCCACTCATGTACCACTCTCTTTCTTATTACAAGATCTAAAAGAAAATGGAAAATATAAAGGGGAAGAAGAAGAGCTAACCTAAACTAAACTAAACTACAACATGGAGAAGGAAACTACCCTAAACTTTGCATCTCTTCTACTCTGGAAACCCCAAGGGGCATTTATTGGCACTAGGGGAAAGGGGGGCCAGGGGGCAAACCCTGGCCCAAAGTACGGGCATGGCCGCGCCTGTACGGTCGCGAAAACGCGGTAAAAGTTGTGTTTCCGTGGATCTTCTAGAGCCGCGCGCGACGCTTCAGGCCGCGCGTTGTCCCGTCTGTCCCCTGTCAGCGTCAGTGCCCGATTTCTGGTTTTCAGCCCTGATTTTGACAAAATAGCTCTCCAAGGTCAATGCCTATATTATAGGCCTTTAATCACCAATTAAATGGTGATGTAGGGTCTTCTTCTCATTGCACACCAAGGACCTAGAAACATACAAGAGATGTGTTTATTAGCAGAATTTAATATGAAATAAATGTGAAGATGTGGTATGAAATATGCAGTTTTAGAGACTAATCACATCCCCACACTTACTGTTTGCTCTCCCGAGCAAAACAAAAAACTAAAAAAATTATTACACCACTTTCGCATGTGACGCAATTGCACTGAGCCTGTGCAACAAGCCATTAAACCTCTAGTTTTCCCTAGAGGAGGAGTTTTATTTCCTGAGAGTTCTCAGCGGATTACACTTACAGAATCCAAAAAGAAAGAAATCAAATGTTAGTATTTTGATAACACATTTTGAAAATAGAGAAAAATGTTAAAGTATTTTTGCTGAAATATAAGTGATCTAACGTTAGAGGGTAGCTAGAAATTGTTCTTTCTTAAACTAAGTCAAAATGCAAAATCTTGCTATAAGTTAAATGTAAGAATTTAAAATTGAATTGATTCTTTGATCTTTCATAAAACTCTTAGAAAAATATACACTTGGTGAATTGTGATGATTTTTGGGATATCGACTCAAACTTTCATGCCATTGATTTTTGTATAATTATTTTTTCTCGTTTTTTTCTTTTTTTCTTCTCTTAGTTTTCTAAGGCTTTCTTATTTACCCGTGTAGTGAGCCTTCAGCCGGTGAGTCCCAAACTAGATGATCTTAGGGCACTAGATGAGAAAACAACCCTCGGACTTAAGGACTCGAGTAAACAAGGCCACAAAACTAAAGGGGATTATTTTTATTTTGTCCACCATTTTAGGTATGAATAATCATGCTTCCTGAGGCATAATTATCCAACTTCAATAAGTGATTTTTATTATCATTATATAAATATTTTTAATATATTTTTTAATGGCATTTTCAGTCTTTGTTTCAATCCCAAAAATTGTGTAATTGGGAAATGCATAAATCTAAGGAAAAAATTCAAGATCAAATTATCATTCCAATCTTACATTCTTATCATAAAATTTAAACAAGATCCATTATTTTGACTCGGTTTAAAATTTCATAATTTTAGGTCTTCCTAATTCCTAAGATAATCTTAATTTTCTTAAAAAGAAATCAAAACTATTTCTCTTAATTCAAAAAGTTTTGTAAAAAAAAAGAAAAGAAAAGAGTTTCTATAATTTTTTTTAATTAAAAAGAAGTGTAAAAGAAAGAAAATGTAAAACTAACATTTGTTTAATTAAAAAGAAGTGTAAAAGAAAGAAAATGTAAAACTAACTATGTTAGTAAAGCCTCCCCCACACTTATCTCATGCATTGTTCTCAATGCATTGTGAATGTGTATATACATGAAACAAATGGGAAGAGAAAGAAAATTACCTCATGGTGGTGGCTCCGGTGGTGGTCTGATTGGGCCAAGCATTGCTGCTCGATCAGGATAATGTGGATCTTGAAGGAACCCACAAATGACCTCTCTAATATGACCCAATAAAATAATGATTGAGTAAATGGTCTTATTTAAAAGTTTATCCCTATCTAATTTCTAATTTTAAAAAATGATTACTGAATCATTTTCTTCAACAGTCTTGTCTAACAATGAAGTATGATTTTGGCAGATGATTGGTTTGGATTCAAATGGAATATGAATAAAAATCGATACCGACTCGGAAATTTGACTCAGAGCAAGTCGAGATTCAAAAGGGAGAGTAGAAATTGGTTCAAAAATTGAGTCCAAACTAAAGAATTGATGTTCACACACTTTTCCCATCAATGAAGTGTGATCATAAGATATTGGTGGCTCAATTTCACGGTACACTGGCATAGGATTCAATGTTGACTCCGGAATAGAGAAAAAATCTGGTAAAGATACCAGAATCATTATTGAATCAAAAAGTGAAATGGAATCACCAACTTGAGGTTCAGGATCACCTTCAAGCTCAAGTTCAAATTCAGGAAAGGGATAACTTGCCAGAATATCGAGGCGACTTTCATGACTTGGAGTTTGGTCAAGTTCAAATGTGTATTCTGAAATTGAATCTGGATTCCCAAAATGACATGATTCACAGGTCGAATCAGTAGAGTTAGGGATATAAGGATCGGTCAAAGGTTGACAGAAAGATTTTCCTCGCTCTCATTGATCAATTTGCTGATAAGTGAGTCTAGCCTACTGATAGGTTGTGTAACAGAATTTAGATTCGGAATCATGTCTTCCACACTCTTTGTAATTAGGTTCTTCTTAAAAAGGTGAGTGTGGAAGTTGATTTTGGAAATTGTGGTGAAATTGTAAGTCTATCAAATTTTGCAATTGTTGCTCAGACTCATGCAAGGGTTTCATACTCAAGTTCAGTATTGATGGTTGTTCATTTTGAATCGGTGAGACTGAAAAAAATGAGTAGGACTCTTGAAAATTTACTGAGATGATGAGTCTAACATATTTTGAAATCATTGCAATTCACAAAAGTCTTCCAAATGCTCTTCTAGCTCAGATTCTTCTTCAATTGGATGTTCTAGAAAAGAAGTATTTGAGTTTAATTTGGGAAGGATAGTGAATTGAGCAAAATTTGTTGTTGGGACTCAAGAATGGCTTCATACTCCTTTTCAAATTGGATTTTTCTTCGGTTGGTGGAACAAGAAAAGGAGGATATAGATCCAAATCGGAGAATGAAAATTATGGACAAGGTGGTTGAAAATTTGACTCGGGGGAAGTGAATCCCCATTGACTCTGTGAATAGTTGAAATTATTTTAAAAATTATGGTTATATGATTTGGGGTACGGGTCATATTGAGTCGGATAATCTCAACCCGGCTTATATGCTTGGTTCATGTTGTACATAGTCGGGTTAGAGTTATCCGAGTCAAATGAGGTCAGGGTGAAATATAGATTCATATTATGATTGAAAGAATTATTGTTATTAAAATTCATTTCACAACTTACAAAAAGAAAATAAACAAACAAACAAACAAAGAAAGAAAGAAAAAGAAAACAAGTCGTGCTAGGGTTGACTTAGACCTAGACGACTCCTAACTGGCTAGACTGTCCACGGGGGGTATATTGTCAGAATCTGATCACGAGTTAATTGGCTAGGTAGGGGCAAGATCAGTGGGAGGTATCCGTGCCGGAGCAACGGGCCTAATTATGCCAAACCACTGTTCTTCGAGGTTTCGCCTCTCAATCCCCAACTTTAGACACCGATTTGACAAGAGTCAACTTCTAACAATTTTTCCCTTAGGTTAATCTCTTAAATGAGTCCGAGATGTCCCTAGGGGCCAACGTCTAGTAAGTTTTATTTAGGCTTGGGTTGTGTGAGTGGGGAGGTGATTTTTAGACAAAGGGAGGGTAATGACTTCCCTATTTTATGCTGTCTTGAGTTTTTCCCTTAAGTTTAATTTGTGCAAGTATACAATATAGATAAGAATGAACACACAAAGAGAGTAAATCATTCACATGTTTGTCTTATGCTATATGCAATGTCATATGTACACCTCCTATCAATATCACAACAATACAAAAATAAAATACAGTGTATTAGAATGAAAATTGTCACGTGCCTAGATGTAAATGTCTAAACCATTTTAAAGCATCCAGTTTCTGTATTTTAGTCAGTAAAATTATTTATAGTGTTTAGGTAATATAAAAATTAGCAGCAAAGTATAAGAATAAATAAGAGTTTACCCAACCACACAAAAGTAAGTGTGGACCTTTGCAATGCTAAAACTTTTACCTGTAAACTAAAAGCAAAGAAGAAAAGTAAACAAAAAGGTGAAATTAAACCGTTCCCATCCCCAGCAACGGTGCCAAAATTTGATCGGGGGAAAACCGCGCACAAAAAGGGTATATTTTGAAATTAAGATTTAAAGTGTGTGTGCTTTGGCTCTCGATACTTCCGTTATCACATAGAGGCTGAAACGAGTCGAATCCACAAGGACGGGAGGCGATAGAAGCTTACACGGTATGTTCACGTGTATGTTAACAGTTCTTCAATGTTTGAAAGAATAAAAAAAACAAAGAATGGTAAGAGAAGAGTACGATAAAATACGAAGAAGTGGGTAACATAGAAGATAAGATATTTGTGATTTTTGATATATTTCTAAAATAAAGTAAAAAGATAAAGAAAACTCATGGTTACTAACTGCTAATGACTCCGCTAATATGCTAACCTCTTAGTGATAGTTGTCTCACATGTATCATTGGCCATCACTATTCCTTGGTTCAAGAGCTTTGCAAAGCATGGCTCATATGTTAACTTTCACATCTAAATTCAACCAACAGGTGCAAGCTACACATAAATCATCAAAACCAAATAAGAGCAAGTATGAAATAAAGTAATGTGAGCTTGTTAGAGATTTAGAAGTTAGAGTGTTAGATCCATCATCATGAGCCATCAATGGCTCTTGCAAGAGCAAGGCCAAGTAGAGGCTATTAGATTCATGTGGATTATCAAATAAGAAGTTAGACTAGTTAGTGGTTAGTAGTTAGTTGTCACGAGAGAAAAATTAGCTACACATGTAAAAGGAGTTAGAGAGAAGAAAACAAAAAGGTAAAGGGAGAATCTTTCATAACTTGTTACCTTCTATTATAAGAACTCTTCCTTTCCACTCATGTACCACTCTCTCTTCTATTATACGATCTAAAAGAAAATGAAAAATATAAAGAGGAAGAAGAAGAGCTAACCTAAACTAAACTAAACGACAACATTGAGAAGGAAACTACCCTAAACTCTACATCTCTTCTGCTCTGGAAACCCCTAGGGGTATTTATAGGCACCAAGAGAAAGGGGGCCCAGGAGGCAAACCCTGGCCCATAGTACGGGCACGGTCGGGCCTGTACGGCTGCAGAAACATGGCAAAAATCGTGTTTTTGTGGCTCTTCTAGAGCCGCACGCGCAGCACTTCAGGCTTCGCGCTTTACCATCTGTCCCCTATCAGCGTCAGCGCCTAGTTTCTAGTTTTCAGTCCCTAATTTTGACAAAACAGCTCTCCAAGGTCAATGGCTATATTATAGGCCTTTAATAACCCATTAAATGATGATTTAGGATCTTCTTCTTCATTGCACACCATGGACCTAGAAACATGCAAGAGAGGTGTTTATTAGCAGAATTTAATATGAAATAAATGTGAAGATGTGGTATGAAATATGCAGATTTAAAGATTAATCAGGACTCTTGGTTTCTCATAGACCTTTCCATAGTCTTCTCAAAATTAGTCATTCTTTTCTCAAGTGGAGGACTTTGAAAGGAAGATTATTGATAAAGTTAGAAAACTTTTATTGATAATTGGAAGAAATAGATTGATGATTGGAAGAACTGTGATGGTAATTGGGTTGATGATTGGAAGAATAATGATTATGATTGGGATGTTGGAAGTAGTTTGACTTTGAGTGGTCATTGTTGTTTTGACTCTATGAGAAATTCAGGTGATTTCTCCAGTCAGGGTTGTACGTTTGAGCATAAGAATATTATGTGGCCTTGAAAAGGCCGCATTCATGGGCTCGGGATACATTTGTTGAGCATTGAAAACAGGACACTCCTCAAACACACGGTTCATGACTTGGCTGTAAGTACAGCCCAGAGTTGAAAATTGATTTGGGCTGACTTGGTTGATTGGCACTGGCTCCTTAGTTTTTAGAACTTCCATTCTTCTTATTAGGCGAGAAATTTTAGCCTCGGCTATGGATGATTCTATTGAATAGAGACCTCCTTTTGAAGAGATAGGATTTGTGTTCCCAGACTTTTTGGGAGTAGGTTCCCAATGGAGGGTTTTTCGGCTAGATCCTTAAATGAAGCTCACCCTTGATTTTCATCATTTTGCAAGAATCCCCCTTGGCACATAGTTTCTAAGAGAGTTTTATTCTGGTAGTCTAAACCATCATAGAGAATATGGCAATATCCCCACTTCTCTATGCCATGATAAGGACACTAGATAAGGAGGTCTTTGAAGCATTCAAAGTACCACCAAAATAGTTCACTACGTTCTTACTTGAACTGCATGATGTTCTTCCCAATGAGAGTGGTCTTATTAATTGGATAGAACTTCTTCAAGAAGACCTTGATGAAATCATCCAACGATATGATAGAACCGACCGCTAAGCTGTATAGTATTTCTTGGCTAAGTTCTTAAGAGCAAATGGGACGAATCGCAACTAATAGCATCATCTATAAGGTGAGAGATTTTCATCATTAAGCATACTTCCTTAAATTCTCTTATGAAGAAACACTAATCTTCAGATTCTAAGCCATGAAACTTTATGGAGTATGTTGATGAACTGAGACTTTAAGCTCAAAATTGTTGTCACCAATCAATGGAAGTTAGATGCAAGATGGATGTGAGGTTCTCATGGGGTAGAACCTATCCTGCAAAAATGTTAGTTGAGCCATACCCAGATCTGGTTTGGGTGGTAAAGTGCTTCTAGTCAACCTAGATTAATTTGGGTCTCTCGACCACACTTGCATACACAAATACTACCACAAAAAGCTCACCAATCAGTCAAAAAGAAGAGAAAAAAAATTCAAGCACGCCTATTCTAAAGGAGACTTGTACATAGACAACTCCTACCTAGTTAGATTGTTCATAGGAGGTATAATGAAAAATCTAACCACAAACTAATTAGCCATGTCATGGCAAGATTGTTGGGAGGTATCCGCACAAAAAGCGATGGGCCAAATTAATCCAATTCACCAGCCTTCGAGCTTTCGCCTCTCAAACCCCGTCCTTTGACACTGATTTGACAAGAGTCAAATTCTAACACCTTCCCCTTAAGATATCCTCCTAATGAGTTCGAGATGTCTCTAAGGCAACGTCTATCACATTTTAAGTTAGGCTTAGGTTGTAAGTGCTTGGAGATGGCTTCTTAGCTACAGAAGGGTAATGACTCCCCCACTTTATCTTTTGTTCGGTTTTGTCCTTAAAATGATTTAGTGCAAAGTGTCCAAGATATAGAAAAGTAGCATTCAACAAGTAAGTAATCATTCAAGAATGTTTTCTAAGATATATGATATGCAAATGTAGCTTCTCTTTCTTTAAAAATAATTGAAATGAAAACGTAATTAGACAAATGCCTAGGAATGCAAATCTAAACGTTTTTTTTAAGCAATTTCAATCAACCAATTACTGTTGGATTAAAAACAATTGTGAGATAATCAAGTATAAAAACTAGCAATAAAGAAAACTTGTTTTTGCAGAGCGATATGTCCTGCAAGAAAAGGTCTTTAATAGTCCCACAAAAATGGGTTTCTGCGGCAAACTCTTAATCATGTTCCCTAATTTCTAGAGTAGGGGCACAGAATCATAAGTCTTCTTCTACAATGCTCAAATTCTCAACCTGATTTTCTTAACCCTAAAACAGAACACCAAGCTTGTCAAAACACAATAATAGTATTACCTCCCCTGCAACGGCGCCAAAATTTGATTGAGTAATTACCAGCATAGAAAACTATAGAATTTCAAAACTTAAGAACAGAAAATATAAGGTACTAAATAGCACCTTGATAGCAATTGGCTATGTGAGTCATGATCCACAAGGAGGGACTAGCGATGGAAACTTTTAATAGGTTCTCTTTTAGTTCACTAAAGATGGTTAAAAGTTCTTCTCTTGTTCTTAAAAAGAAAAGGTAAAAAAGTATAGTTAAGTTAAGATGAAAGTAGTAGATTGAGAAGGTGGAGAAAATAGAAAAAGATTTTGTACAAAGAAAGTGAAAATAGTAAATAGAGTTAAGAGTTGGTGATGATGGTGATCTAACCTAAAAATTAAAAGAAGGAAAGAAAACCTAAAAGAACTTACTTACCTCTTCCGGTTGATGACTTACCTTGAATCTTTGGCAAAGACTTACCTCATCTTGAAGGCGAGCAAATCATAGCAAATAGGATCATCTCGTTCCCAGACTTAAACTATGAACTTAAATGAAAGTAGAAAATAAATAGAAACAGTTATCCATTACCATAAGCCATCAGGGCACTTGGAATGGCAAGGCGTGTTCGATGTTATAGGTTTCATTTGGATTATCATCAAAAATCGGTAGAAGAAGAGTAAGAAGAACATGAAAATGTAATTTTGATTTGATTCAAATAATAATGAATGAAAAGACAAACTTAAACCGGTGTCACCCTCAATACAAGCTTCACTCTCATTCCTCCATGAAACTCTTCTCTAATTTCAGTTATATAAATAAAATAAAAATTACATAAAAGAAAATGAAAAACCTAAGCTACAAATTAAAATACAGTCTAGCCTATGAACTCTGCTGAATCGTTCTCTCTGTGTTAAGAATTTACAAGTACTTATAGCAAAATATGGAAAGGGGAGAGCGTTTGAAGATAAGGGGAGCAAACGCTCTCACATATCCCTTAACATGGCCACAGATCCGTGGCCTAAAAGTAGCCAATTGGCCACATCTAGGGGGAGAAATTGCAGATATGGGTTTTTTTCCCTTTTATTTGATGGAATTTTTGGTTTGAGTTTTGGATTTGATGAAACCTCCTTTGATCTTTAGCTTTAACCAACTTGATTTGTAAAGATCTAATTAACTGATTTTTAATTGATTTTATCTTCTTTGATTTGCCCTGATTTGTCATGATCCTTGATTTGAATTAATTATAAATTAAATCAGAATTTAAATAGGCTATGGGCTTGTTTTTTCTTCCTTCTTCCTTGGTAAAGGCCCTGTAAATAATTAAACAAAAAGATAATTAAATAGCAGAGTTTATTAAACAAAATGTGACGATCAATAGCAATATCAGTGACTGATCAAAAGCAAACAAGGAAATGAAAATTTAACATACCAGGAGTTGAAGATTGAAAAAGAAAGCCTTGAACATTTATTGGTGTCACTTCAATTTGGATTACAAACACTCTTCTTCTCTCTTACTTGTTGATGGACTAGATCTCAACTAACAAATTCCTAATCTTAAAATGAAAGCTGAAACTTAAGCTTCTGGTGTGTCCTCTATGCTCTGAGTAGCAAGGTATTTATAGGAGGAGAGAAGAGGATAAAATTCGCTTGCATATAGGAGATAAAATTCTGGCGCAACAATCATAATAGAGCCGCAGAAATGCGGCAAAACCTGGGCCATTGGATTGGTGCTTTTAGCGCTCCCTCCGTTTGCGATATATCGATTTCTTCTATTAGATTCTCTTCTGAACCTCTGCCTTTGATTGGATCTTCTGTTGATTTGCTTCTACATAGAATCTTATCTCTAATTAATATGGATTAACTAGAATAAATTAGTCCAAATCTCCTCTTTCTCTATTAATTACACCTGCACACCACTAGACATTAAAACCACTAAAAAGCATAGTTTTAAGCAATAATAAGTATGAAAATGTGATATTAAATATGCAATACACGTGTACGATCAGTAAGCGAGAAACCCGAGCAGATTTTTTCACTCAGTCCCTGAAGCTCGCCTAAGCCATCTACCTAATTCCTCCGGATCTTAACCTGATCATTTGGGCACAGATGTGAAAATGGTACAACACTTCCCAGTACATCGCGTATACAAGAGGAGCATCCTTCTTCATTACATGCAGCTCCTTTGTAGTCAGAATGTATTCTTCATACGGGAGATCCTCCATCACCAGCCCTGAGACTTCATGCATCTTATGCAGGGCAAACTCAATCTCTCTGACTGGGGTGAAGAACGTACAAGTCTCTAAATTGTAACACTCTAGTATGGCGAAGAAGTGATGATTCCTCTGTGTGATCCCATGTTGGACAGCCCTGACTAGTATGTAGAGCTCGGACCGCATCAATGGTTTCTTCAGTTCATCGATAATGAAGCTTACCATTCTTGACCACCAGCTCTTCTTGGAGGAATGAATCCACCCCAGTGCATGGAACTCACTCATTAGAAAGTCACCTTTCACAGCCATAAATTGATTGATAAAAGTACCAGCCTGTTGAGCAGTCTCACCTGTCGGGTACTCCATCCTTATTAGCCCAGGGTGTAGCGCAACCACGTCCCTACCATGGCCGGCTGAGAAAGCAACATTCTTGCTTAGCTTTCCGAGAGAAACACCGGATTGCATCTTGGTCAGCTCTTAGTCCATCAGCCGAGGTAGAGAAAGAGACAGAAAGCATGAAAGAGAAACATTCTTTCCTTGTTGGGCAGGAAGAAGTGTCGCTCCTCGATCTAACGGATCCACTTATTGTCCCTGTCCTATAGAACTTCTTCATCTTCATTGATTGAGTCCCCGAAAAAAGTCTAGCTTCCTTATCAAGGTGCGGGCATCTGACTCAAATCATCCATTTGTGAGAGCTCCAAGAGAGTTAACAGACTAGCCTTGCTCAATTTGACCTGTCATTCTGGTTCTTCCCGGTGAATGCTAGAGCAATCTTCTGAGACTGAAGACGACATTTCGGTCTGTGCCACCTATATGCCCTAAGTGACAACTCATGGAGAGAGGGTCAGTAAATACCTCACTGCAAAGAAAAACTATAAATTTAAAATTCCAGAAGTAGTGAAAAGACAACAAGTGTTGAAGCTCAAACGTGGGTCTCAACACGTGAGACTCGTGTCCAATGGTTTGAAATGAGAAGCTCACATGAAGCCTGCATCCGAACTTCACACTTGAAGACTTCAAAATTTTTCTAAGTATAGAGACTCAAATACGAGTCTCATAATGAACATGACCGACATTCAAAAGTCTCAAAATGCAAAGTTCGCCAGGTTCGCATTCAATTCATAGACAAGAAGGTCACGTTGATGGAAAAAATATGAGGACCATAAAATCCTGCGTTCTGCTCGTCAACACAAGAGTCGCGTTTACGAATCAAACGCGAGTCAGCGAACTCTGCGTTGACTGTTAAACTTCAAAAGAAATACAAGGGTCAAAACCCCTTCATGTTCAAAATAATGGCAAAAGCCATTTTCTCTATACCTAAGATAGGGGCTTCCTGAGGAGGAACACCACCTATTGTAGCTATAGCGCTAGATGAGAAAGCGGTTTGCTTCAATATTTGGGCCATTTCCACGGATTAAATCTCTGAAAGAAGATTGAAAAAACTTAGAGATTTTGGCTTCTGTTGAAAAGACTTGAAAAGCTTAAGAAAACTCAGACGCGAGTTTAAAGATAGAATATTATAGTCAAAGTGAAGAGACTATTGAAAGGCCTAGGTCTTTTATAGGCCATTCAATGGCTTGGATTTGCGGCGTAAATCTTAACTTACCTTGAGCTAGACACGCGTCCTAATATAACATTCGCGTTCATTCGAGTCTACATCCAGAAGCTTCAAGCGCGACCTTCGCGTTTCAGGTACAGCTGCCAGAGTCGTGTCTCAACATCAAGTGAGAGTCATGTTTCAACACTAGATGAGAGTTGCTTCCTACGCGTATCAACATCAAACAAGAGTCGCGTCTTCATTGAAGTTTGCATCTAAAGAAGATAAGCACAATAGTCATGTCTTCGTCAACGAGAGCTGTATTCTCTTTCTCAAAGAAAAGGGTATGTCTCTTCTTTTACAATCAGTTCAACAATACATTGGCAAAGGCAATCGACAACTTCACTAAGTCAACAGTACACTGACAAGACAATGCTCAGATAGGTTCTAGGCTGCGTATCTAGACACTTATAATGATCTTGCGTGGAGGCTTCAAACAGTTCAACAGTACACTCACGAAGACCAGAATCCTGACTGATCAAGCTCAGGGCATTTCAAAAGATTGCTAGTCCAATCACGAAGGCCAAAATTAAGATGAAGTCTAAAGTACTTTGAAATCCTTTTCAGTCAACTATAGGGTTTCAAAAACTTTGGAGGGGGTTCTTAGGCTGTCTAAAAATCACCGAGGACAAAACCTCAAAAATGCAGAGCTCAGACCTAACTAAGGGTTGCGTTTCAACCCAAAACACGGATGTCACACATCAACAAACATGACGCAATGGTCATGTTCTATGCCAAATGCGATGGTCGTGATTCAGATGCGAGCCTGATTGCCTTGTGTCTTAATTTCAAGCCTACGAGCTTCACGTTTCAACTCAAGCATGAGCCTGCGAGCATTGCGTTTTAGCTTCAACGTGAGCCTATGAGTTCCACATTCCAACAGAGATGCGAGTCATGAGCTCCGCATCGAACAACAGAATGAGATCAGCATCCAGTGCGAGACTCGCATTCTGTTGTAACTGAATCCCTTTATTAGGTCAATTAACAGTCACGTAAGTGAGAGTCAATCTCTATTATATAGGATTTTTAGGGGATAATTCTACCCCTGAGCTATAAACAGCTATGAAAGCTATAAAAAGAACCCCCCTGCTAGTTCAGTGAAAAACAAAAAGTAAAAGAAGATTTTGTTTTGGAGAGAAGTACGGCTAACTTGCTCCAGAGTTCAGCTTCAGAGAGAGAGAAAGAGAGAAATCATTTTGAAAAGGAAAAATTCTAACACTTGTTGTATTCAAGTAGTGTTCTTTTCATCTCTTTGAGAGAAACCACAAAGATCCAAAAGAAACTTTCGGTTCGGCCGATCAGCGGTGAACACGAGTCACTCTCTACTGCTATATCAAGAATATAACTTTAAACAAAGAGGAAATTCACACAAACCCTCCTTTCTTTTGTAATCAAATTTTATTCTGTTGTAATTTCATCCACTTAAAGAAATTTTACCTAAATTTTTCCAACAGACAATATTCTACATGGCTAAACTAACCAACTCACTATTTCAGCCATCCATTTTGCGCCTACTTGATGGATGGGCAAAAAATATTCAAAATACATGATTTTTTATTTTTAGTTACTTGAAATAATGTAAATCAACTTCAATGGAGTGGATCTTGCACTCAGATGTTGTAGGGTTGCATATGAGTCGGAATGATACAACCTCTAATCCTTTCAAAATGACACAAGTCTATGTCATATAAATTTATGTGTGTGTAGATAGATAGACTTGTGTCATTCCAAAAGGATTCGAGGCCAAATCCTTCCGACTCAAATACAACCCTACAACATCCGAGTGCAAGATCCATTTATTGAAATTGATCTACATTATTTCAAGTAATTAAAAATCAAAAATCATGTATTTTGAATACTTTTTGCCTATCCATCAGGTAGGCGCAAAATTGACAGTTTAAATAGAGAGTTGGTTAGTATAATGGTGTAGAATATTTGAAATCTAACAAAAACTGGCATATGAGGGTTTTTAAGTATTTAGATCATGTTTAAATGGTCAGATCAAGAATTATATGACTAAAGATGTATATCTAAGTAATATGCTATTTTCAGCTATCCATTGTACGCCTACTTGATAGATGGACAAAAAGTATTCAAAATACATGATTTTTAATTTTTAGTTACTTGAAATAATGTAGATCAAATTTAACAAAATGGATCTTATATTCGGATGTTGTAGGGTTGTATTTGAGTGGGAATAATTCGACCGCAAATCCATCCGAAATGACATAAGTTTATCTCTATATGTGTATAAATAAAGAATATAACTAAATATATATGTGTGTGTGTGTGTGTCTATAGATAAAGATAGATTTGTGTAATTACTAAGATAAGTGGTACTTCCCTGTCTTCCTACATGTCGAGGATAATGAAATCTACGGGCAAGTAGAGCTTGTCCACACTTTCACGAGTACATCTTCTATCACTCCATGTGGGTATTTGATTGATCTGTCCACCAGTTGGAGTGACACAGTAGTTGGTGCCACCTCTCCTAATCCAAGTTCTAGAAAACAGATAGAAGCATGAGATTAATACAAGCCTCAACATCACATAAAGTTTTTTCAAAATAATAGTTTTCTACTGTGCAATAAAAAAAGTCCCTGGATCCTTTATCTTAGGATGTAGCTTATTCAGCAGAATTTTGCTACACTCCTCGTTAAGCATCACCGTCTGATGGTCCTCCAACTTTCTTTTATTTGTCAGGATTTCTTCCATAAATTTCACATATTTTGGCATCTGCGCTAGAGCATCTGATAAAGGGATGTTGATATGCAATTTCTTAAACATATTCAAGAATTGAGAGAATTACTTATATACTTGTGTTTTCTCAGCCTCTGGGGAAAAGGAATAGGTGGAACATAGGGCTTCATGGTAATATTCTTCTTAAGTTCAGGTTCTGGCACTGGTTCGGCTTCTGGAGGGTTGTTTAGCCATTTGGACAGTGGATCCAACGTCTGATGGTCTCTGTTGTCCTTCATCTTTCCCTGGTCGTCTGTGTTGCCTTCCTCTGAATATTTTTTCACTCTTTCTCTGTGTTTTTCATCTGTGCCTGCTCCAGTTGCCTCTCACTCCTGAGGGATATCGTGTTTGCTTGTTCTTCTGGATTTGGTTCGATGTTGCTTGGCAATGATGCTGGGGGGCTGTTGGCTATCAGAGTAGCAATCTGGCCCACCTGAACTTAAAGGATGTGCATGGATGCTGTTGTATTTTTGTGGTTCTGAGCCGTGGTTGTTGCGAGTTATGCCAATGCTTCTTCCCAGCTTGATTCTTCTCCGTCTGTAGTTGGCGTTGTTGTTGTTGCTGCTGTTATGGATAAAAGTTAGGTTTCATGTTATTTTTCAGTGATAGATTTGGAGGTTCCAACATCCTAGATTGTACGTGTTGAGTAGGGGTTGTTTGGCCTTTTGAGATTGTTGATTAGTTGGCTTGTTCATTTTGCCCAAGGCGAAAGTGTTGCCAACTTGACATTTATTGTTCTCATGACCTTCTCCACAATAATCACAAGATGAGTTTATTAGAATTGAACTTACAGTGGTGGCTCCAAGTGTCTTTATGATTACGGTGAGTTGTGCTTGGATGGCGGAGAGAGCATCTAATTCGTGCACGCCTGGGATCTTCTTTGGTGGTCCCCTTGTTGATTACCATTGGTAGTGATTTGTGGATATCTCATCAAGTATCTTTTGAGCCTCTTGTAGACTCTTGCTCATTAATGCTCCACCTTTGGTGACATGTATAATCATCTTCGAGTTTGGTTGGAGTTCATTGTAGAAGAATTGGATCTCCAAACATAGGGGTAGTCTTTGGGTCTGTTTGGTTGTCGTAATTGGTCGTAATTTGAAAGTCATAATTGGTGAAGTCTTTTACAGTTGTAAATGAGTTACATGCATGTAAGTTTTACGGTGTTTGGTTGGTAATATAAAGTTACGTGGGAAAGTGTATTGTGTTTTATGGTATTTGGTTGTCATAATGTGTAAGTCGTAAGTAGAAAAGTTGACCACAAAATTAACTATTTGGCGATTTAAAAAGTTTTAATATTACAAATAAATTCTAAAAATGCTAAATATTAAAAAAATTATTAACAAAAAAATAATACAAATTTGCATGAACACAAAATTAATTGTAAGATGAGTGGTAGTTGAGTTGCTTTACGTCTTTACGAATTACGGTCCAAACAAACACTGTAGTTGTAATTGGGTTGTAAGTCATTTACGAATTACGGACTTTTATGACTTCTACGATGAAACAAACAGCCCCTATGATTAAATGCACAATTTAGGAGCCCTTTGTACCTTTCCCATGATTCATGTATGGATTCATTATAAAGTTGGGCAAAAGTCATGATGTCACTTCGCAATTTGGATAGTTTGGTTGGTGATAAGCATTTGGCCAAGAGAACTGAAGCCATCTCGTCCCATGTAGCAATTGTCTCTTTTGGCAATGAATAAAACCATACCTTTGTTGTATCCTTTATTGAAAGAGAATAGCATCAGTCTTATCGCATCAGAAGAGACCCCATTGTACTTCTGTGTATCATATATCTCTAAGAAGTTCTTGATGTATTCGTTCAAAACTTCATCGGGTCCTTCTCCAAATTGGCATAAGTTTTGCACCAATTGAATTACTCTAGTCCTTACTTTAAAATAGCTAGCCTGAATACTATTGGCCTAAAGGCCCATCACTCTAGTTTTGATGATGATTAACTCATGTAGTTATAGTACTAATGATCTTGTGTAACTATAGTTTCAGTTTATTAATCAAGATCTTAGTAGGTGCTTAGCTTTAACAAAGGAGTTTTAGAGCTAACACATGTAGATTCAAGAGCTCACCGTCTCAAGATTGCATCTAACACTCGATTAGACTCAAGCTCATTTGGATCGTCTTTGGATCGAGTCGACTTTGAGTCTACAAGAAGACTTCGGTTTATGCTTAGTTTTGTTGTATTTAGATCTTGTGTAAAGATAGATAGTGTTGATATACTTAAGTTCACACACACATGCAAGTTCAATATGTTTGGTTTTCATTTAACCGGTTTTGGATTTCAAATACACATATATATGATTTTCATGAATAGATAAAATCAAAACAAGTTTACTTAGTTTAATGTATATTAGATTTCATCTATACACATATATGCTTCATAAAGTTAGAAAAACTTATTTTGATGATCTTATTCATGTGTTTAGAGTTTTGTAATTAACAAAACCTATTTTGGATTTCATGTCAAAAATATAGATATATCTCTTACATGTATATTGGATTTTATCCATATACAATATGTTTCAAATGTGTTTAAATATCATGTTTTTATATTTATACAAGTTTTGGGGAAAACAGATTTTCAGTTCAAAATTCAAGTTTTGAAAAATACGATTTTTGTTTAAGATCAAATATTTTATATCACAAAAATAGTTCAAATAGTTTGCAATATGTGTTCATTTTTTGTCACACCTATTTGTTATTCAAATATCTAGCAAGTACTTATTTTTGTAGAATTTATAGGTATTTATGGGATTTTATTGGAGCTAAATTGACCAAGTTTCAAGTCCCATAATTGCTGCCAGAACTAGCTGGCGGTCGACCGGTCGGTCGACTGGATCAGAGGTCGGTCGACCCGTCAATCGACCAATGTGCGCAAGATACGTGCACAAGGCCAGCCAAGAAGGCCGATCGACCGACTGAAAGTACCCCACTCACGGGTACTGTCGGTCAACTAGGCGGTCGACTGACAGGCTTTGCCTGGTCGAACGGTCGCTTGACCGGAGCGCCAACGGTCAGAAATATGACCGTTGGGTCGGTCGACCGGAAGAGCAATCTGGACCTTTCTGGCTACCAATGGCTAGTTTTTTGAGAGGCTATAAATAAGCCATCTCTTGGGCTGTTTTCTACAAGATTTCTAAAGAGTTTGTCTTCCCATCTTCTAAGAGTTTTACAGCAAGTTTGAAAAGAATTTTTGTGCCAAAAGATTTATTTTTATTTTGTTTTCAAGGGTTGGAAAAATCAAAGAAAAAGAGAGTCTTTAGGAAATTTGTTTTGATCTTCATTTTTATTTCATTCTAGTATTTTTCCAAGTATTTCTTTGTGGTTTTGTTTTCCAAACACCTTGTTTTTCTCACACTTGAGTTATCATCTCTATCATATCCATAGGATCTTCTTTTTTTGAGAAATATTGTTTATGGTCTATTGTGATCACCAAGTTGTAATCTCTTCTTTACTTTGGGTTTGTGATTATCCCTCTTGTGTGGAGGTGATTGTGGTTGAGTGTTGGCTTTGTGTCTTTATCCCTCTCGTGTAAAGGTGATTGTTGTTTGGCTTTATACCCATCCCTCTTGTGTAGAGGTGATTGAGTTTTCGCTTTGTGCCTTGCCTCTTGAGTAGAGGTGGTTGTGTTGAGAGAGGAGTTGTATACTCTAATTTTGTAATTGTAAATTCCTCAATGGAGGTTCCCTTTGTTGGAGGTCCTGTGTGGACGTAGCGAAAATCCTTCTATGTGAAGGCGGGAACGTAGAGCAGTGGCTCGAATCTCGAAACATATCTTAATGTTTGTGTTTGATCTACTATATCTAAACTCTATCTCTCTTATATCTTGCATTGCTTTATATTGTTCATATCTCATACATGCTTGGTATTATTTGTATGCCATACTTGTGTTGAACCAAGAGAGCTTCATGTAGCACCTTAACTCTTCATCTAGAGGAATCTTGAGGAAATAGTCCAGAGCCTTTTACGGAGAATTCGGCTACACTCTTTGGTTACACATAGTGTGTTGCATTTGAGTTTTAATTTCACATCATTTGTCATTAGATTAGCTAGTACACCTATTCACTTTCCCTCTAGGTGTATTTTCAAATACATGATTTAGCCGCCAAGGTGGACTGAGCATCATAGTCGCAGTGACTATCTTTCTTTAGTGTTTGCCATCGCTGCTTCACGATCTTACTTTTCTTTCAATAAGCGTCTGATGGTTCTCTTGATCTCAGAATTTGGTTCCATAAGCTCAGTAGTTCTGGATCTCTACATGCAGTGTCAGGAATCAGGTCCTGAAAGATGACCTCCAAAATCAACAGTAATATCGCGAATCCGCCATGACGACGACAGATTGGTCGTAAATTTGAATCTTATTGAGCTTTTCTTCTGTATCCTGAAATACAAAAAAATAAGATGTAAATTTATACAGTAAAACTTCAAAGTAAGATGAGAAATAATTATCAGCGATATTAATAACAATCCCCGATAACGATGCCAAAAACTTGATGTTCGATTAGGCAAGTGAACAAATCGTTTCAAGTAAAATAATGATGAAGTAGAGTATCGTTCCCACAGAGATTGTAATTTAACTACTACACAAATTAATGCTATATCTTATGTGAAGAGATGAAAATTTATAAAAAAAAATAATTAAACTAAACTAAGATTGTAACAAAGAGTAGTTTTCGAATATGAGATAAGTACTAGCGTAATATGACTTCGATAATTCTATTTCTGACCATTCTAGTTATTTGTGCTAGAAACTTTATTCAAGTATTGTTAACAATCAAAAAAATCTTATTTTAATTAATAATCTCCATTGAGCAATATTAAATCTAACTTTAAATTAGAACTCACAATCTATCAATCTAGTGAATTTATTAGTCAAGGTAACATTAAGATTGCACAACCTATGCTTCTCCTATCGGTGTCAGCCTGTAGGAAGTGATTTCTATCTTTAGATGCATTGCTAGGTTATCTTCTTTCAGTCTCCAACCTAGTCATCTTTATAATTATAGCTGTTAATTATTTCATATTAATATGAAAATAAGTCTTTAACAATACTATGAAGAAGAAAAACTGGATGCAAATAATCATGAATAATCTTTAATAGAAAGCCTACATCTATGGCCTATTAATAAAGATTTATCTCATGAAGAAATTTATGCAAGACATGATTTGATATGAAATAAAACATGCGAACAATAACTAAAAGGAAGGAAGGAACCCAATTAGATATAGCAACCAGCAACGACTTTTCCTCTAATCTCATCTTCAAGAACTCAGAAAATATCTTAAAACTTGAATTCTATTGAAAAAATCTGTCTCCCTAAAACTTCTTTTCCCAATACAAGAGTTTGTAGTCATATATATAAACCACAAAAACCCTAATCGACTGACTCAAGATTTCTAAATTACAATTTTAATCCTAACAAAAATTTGGCAAAATTTGATCAGCACAAGACTTAAAAGGATGGCCAATCTGCAATCCACTGTAAAGTACAGTACATCTTTAAATTGTAGTCGAAAAATAGTTGTCCAAAGCGTGTCACTAAGTTTGACCAGTCAACGACGGATTAGATGTTTGTATAGCAGATTCACCGTTGAAATTAAGCCTCTGAGTCTGGATTTTTTGTTGCTGATGTGTCTTCATGTATAAATCCTGTTTGACACTCTGGATTTGTCTTTAGGTCTTCATATCAATGCTATTTTCACTGCAACTCTTCATTTTACCTCTTTTCAGTTCTTTTCTTCTGATTTTGCTCTTACTTGAATTTTGCAAAAAAATCACAAGCAAAACTACGCATGTATAATTAATGTGACAAAAGTAGATATAAAAAAGGCATAAAATATGCTTGAAAATCACAATTATCAATATCCACACACACATACATGTGCATTTATATAGAGAGATAGACTTATGTCATTCCGGAAGGATTCGAGGCCGAATCCTTCTTACTCAAATACAAACACAACATCATTCGAATCCAAGATTCATTCTATTGAAGTTGATCTATATTATTTCAAGTAACCAAAAACCAAAAGTCATGTATTTTGAATACTTTTTGCCGATCCATTAAGTAGGCACAAAATGGACAATCAAAAATAACATATTTCTTAGATTTATGTCTTTAGACATAAAAATTCACGATCTGACCATTTTAACATGATCTAAACACTTAAAAAATCTAACACACCAATTTTTGTTATATTTCAAATATTTTATACTGTTAGACTAACCAACTCACTATTTCGGCCTTCCATTTTGTGCCTATTTGATGGATGGGAAAAAAATATTCAAGCTACATGATTTTTTATTTTAGTTACTTGAAATATTGTAGATCAACTTCAATGGAGTGGATCTTGCATTTGGATGTCGTAAGATTGCATATAAGTAGGAAGGATTTGACCTCGAATCATTCTGGAATGACACAAGTCTATATGTATGTATGTATGTATTGAAGAAGAATTTATGGATTATACACCAAGAAGTGCTTTAAGAAGATTCCTCAATAAGAAATTTAATGACAATAAATTATTTAAAGAATGTATGAAAAAAACTTAATGACAAAAAGATATGAATATAAGGATAAATTCTATACATATCTTAATAAAAAATGAAATTTTTCTCAGAATGATTTATTGAAATATATGTTAATAAAGAAGTTAAAAAGCTTAATGTATTAGATGAACACAATAAAATATGAGCTATCCAGAATGGAGAAAAGGTTAGTCAATGTATCCACCCACAGAATCCTTAAAATTATCTGGTGTTTCCATTTCTGATACTATAGTAGCCTTGATTAAAATAATAGACCGTAAAAAATAAATTAAAAGAATTACAAAAAAATGTAAAACAACATAATTATACTAATGTATATATTCAAGTCTAAGGACAACAATTAACTAGAGTAGAATCTGCTATAGAATTATTAATAAATAAACTAAATATAGTTGTTCAATTAGGAACCCCATTAATAAGAAAGAAAGAGGTTAAAACTGGCTATGTGCTAATAAAATCACCTATTGAAATTAGTGAATTTAAATTACATTCACTAATAACCGAAAAGAAGGAAATAACTTCTATAATAGATAAATTTAAAAAACAAATCTTAGTTGATGGTAGTTCATCAGATTTTCATTCATATGATTCTGAATCAGACAGTGAGAATATTGATTCAATAAATTCCTTTCAAATTTATGATGTTCAAGAATCATTTCAAAATAGTATAAAAACTAGTGAAGTTAACAAAATTAACCTTGACCCGAGAAGGTTAGATAAACACTATTATAAAAGACCAACTCCAATGGATGTCTAATTTGAAGGAAATGATTCTTTAACACAAAATTCATATCATGGTAAAACCATTTATGAATGGAATATTGATGGCTGTGCTGATAAATAAATTCATGATCAATTACATTAAATGATGACATACGGTACGGCTTGCAAACAGAATAATAACTCAGACAGAGACATAACTAATTTTATTACTTTTGATTTTACATGCACTTTAAAAAGGCTAGTGGGACCACTATATTACACTATAACAAAAAATTAGAAATTTTTGGTGCAATAAAACTTGAAAATAATATATAAGTCAAAGATGATGCTTATACTTTAATTATGATAATTTTAGAACACTTCACCGGAGGTGTTATAGATCATGGAGAGAAAAATAGAACTTTCTTACAAAACTTGAGATGTCCAACTTTGACTCATTTTAGATCATATAAATATATCTTTCTTAAGAGAGTTACGCAACTAGATGATGCCTATAATCCACATTGAAAATCAAAATTTATAGATGGTTTATCAGATCTATTTGCTGAAAGAGTTAGAAAAACTCTTAGGGATAAAAATGAAGGTATAATCCCATACAATATCTATACATATGGAAAATTTATGCTTGTGCACAAGAAAGTCTATCTCTATGTAATGATTTAAAATTGAGAAATCAATTAAAAACTAAGAAAATTTCTGAGAGAAAACAACTAGGAGAATTTTGTAGCCAATTTGCTATAGATTATCCTAAACCTCCTTCAAATAATAATAAAAAAATAATAAAAAGAATTATGATAGACATTCTATTATAATAAAAAAACATTTTCATAAAAGAAGAGATAATAAACCAGAATCGTCCAATACTAAAAAGTGAATTTATAAATCAAATAAAAACATAAAATGTTATATGGTAAAATATGCCACTATGCTAGCAAATGCTACACAAAAAAGAAAATAGAAGAAATTGAGGTCTTTGAAGAAAATTATTAAAAATCATGATAAATTAGATCAAGAGTTAGAGTTATCAGAAGAGAATGATGATTATGAAGATCAATCTTCTTTAGTAAAAAATGAAGAGTGTCAAGACTGTAATGGACTGTATTGTATCTTAACGACCAACTAAAATATTATAAATCTATAATAGAAATAAATTAATTATCTATAAATATTCTTACTCATAACGAGAGAAATTTTTTTAGAATATGTTATTAATAATGATACAGATAAAAAAAATTAAGAATAAAATGATAGATTAATCATAAAAGATGAAAAAAGAGGAGAAATCTACAAAAATAGATAATGTTTACATGTTATTAGAAGTAACAAAAAGGTGTAAACAAAAGAATTAAACCTGTAACAGTTTAAGATTTATATTAAGAAATTAATATCTTGAAAACAAAAATAAAAACTTTAAAAATAAAAGATGAAATTATTAACTTTAGACTCTTTAAACTAGAGAAAAATAAAATAAAAATTGATGAAGAATCTAAAGAATCTTCTCAATCAGAATCTCAATCACCAAGTCAAGTTAATATTGCTGAAACTTCACAAGAGCAAAAAAGACCAGTTCTTGCAAACAATGGATCTAATAATAACTCAAAATTGATATATTAAAATAAATATACATATTAATAATTAATTCTTTATAGAAGATCTAATAGTTCTAGTCGACCACAATGTTGATTTAAATTATATTAAAGAAAAATTAATATCAATTAAATACTATAAATATACTACTCAGACTTTAAGTGCTGCTAATAACAAAGCACTAACAACACTGTATAAAGTCAAGAGTGTTAATATATGTAAAGAAAAAGTTTGTTTTCCTTTACATTTTATAATATTCAAAAAAAATAACTCAACATGTAATACTAAGTGCTCCTTTCTTAGAAAAACATATGCATATGAAAAGCGTAGATGAGAAATGAATTAAAGCATTCTACAAAGGACAAAATATTACTTTTGAATTTATAACTAATCTTATAGTAAAACTTCTAAATGAATTAAAACAAATTTGCCCTTAAAGAAAATCAAGTAAATTCTCTTAAAGAAGAAATTGTAAAAATAAATATAACAAAATAATTGCAATCTCTTTCAATTCAACATAAAATCAAACAGGTTGAAGAAGAATTTAAAACTCTGACCTATAGTAATATGTCTAATGCTTTTTGGAAAAGAAAAAACACATTGTTTCTTTACCATATGAAGAATTCTTTAATGAAAAGGATATTCCTACAAAGCTAGACCATGTCAAATAAACCAAGAATACTTGAAAGTTTATAAAAAAGAGATCAAAGATCTCTTAGAAAAAAATTAATTCAAAAATCATACTTTTCATGGAGTTGTACTACATTTTATGTTAATAATGCAGTTGAAAAGGAACGAAGAGTTCTTAAACTAGTAATCAATTATAAACCACTTAATAAAGAGCCAAAATGGATAAGATATCCTATACCTAATAAAAAAGATTTACTTAATAGAATTGCAAATGCAAAATATTTTCAAATTTTGATTTGAAATCTGACTATTGGCAAATTCAGATAGCAGAAAAAGATGAATATAAAACTTCTTTCAAGGTACCCTTTGATAATTATGAATAGAATATAATGCCACTTGGACTAAAAAAATGCTTTCTCTGAATTTCAAAGCATATTGAATGAAATATTCATTCAGCATAAAAATTTTATTTTCATACATAGATGATGTATTAATTTTTCAAGATAATATTGATGAACACTTTAAACATTAAAATATGTTTAAACACCTTTCTATTAAAAATAGTTTAGTAATATCTGCACTTAAAATGAAATTATTTCAAACTGAAATAAGATTTTTAGGATATAATATTCATAATAGAACAATTATTCCAATAAAATGAAGTAATGAATTTTCATCTAAATTTTCAGATAATATTACATATGTTAAACAACTACAATATTTATTAGGAATGTTAAATTATGTAAGAGACTATTATAAAGACTTAGCAAAAGATACAAAAATTTTGTATTCTAAACTAAGAAAAAATATTGTGCCTTGGATAAATGAACATACAGAGGTAGTAAAAATAATTAAGCAGAAGGTTAAAAACTTTTTTTTTTATGTTTATCCAATCCTGATTGGTATAAATTAGTAGAAACATGCCAGTAATATTGGCTAAAACAAGTTAACCCAGATAATAAATCTGAAGAACTTGTTAGACTTAATTCGGGTAAATGAAACTCAATCCAATATAATTATTTCACAATAAAGAAAGAAATTCTTTCTATTATTAAATGCATATATAAATTTTAAGATGATCTACTTAATAATTTTTTTATTAAGAATAGATTGTAGTTCTACTAAGACAGTAATTGAAAAAACTGTTAAAAATTTAGCATCTAAATAAAATTTTCTAGATGGCAAGCTGAATTATCATTTTTGAATTTGATATCGAATATATTAAAGGGAAAGAGAATTCTCTCCCATATTTTGTTATTCGTAAATTTTTGCAGCCTAATGCAAGGCCGAGTTATAGACCGAGGTTATGACAAGGGCAAGCAGCCCAAATTGGAAATGAATAAATCAACTACAAGAAAATCGATGTCTTCTCTCATTCACCTCAGTCATAAGGAGATACTAATATTCCTTCTAGGAAAATCATTAAAATATTTTTGAATTAATAATCACCTTGAAGAAAATGATATTTCTAAAATGGAAAACCATACAAAATATCTTGAAAAATCATTTTATCCTACTATGGACGAAAAATTCAGAAAAATATACTGGAAGCAATCCTTATTGTTACTAAAGCATTAGAAGTAGAACATTTCTATCAAAATCCAAAAGAAAAGGCTGAAATAAATTTCAACAAAGTTATCATCAGAGAATTTCTCACTCCTCAAAATTGGGGACTTAACCCAAATTGGGCTAAGTTAATAAAAATTGATAAAAGATAAGTCTTATTCAATTATTGGGACTATATTTTTACTTTCACTAATTTTCTCTACTATGAAAATCATATAACTAAATATTCTCAATCATCTTTCAAAATGACTTACCTTCATAGTTCACCGAATCGCGACTAAAATTTGCTACTGAATTGAGCATTATACCAAAAATTATTCAAGACTAATTTCATGTTTGGATTGAATCTTACCCTCAATTTACAAAAGAGGAATCCTCTCTTTTTACCAATGAGAGTACTATGTACTTTTTATTTAAAATAAATTCTTATATTTTCAAGTGGACTCAAAGCAGAGTTTAAGAAAACAATATTTTACTCTAAACAAAAAAATTGATTAAATGAAATGATTAAATTAACTGAGATAAAATAAAAATTGAGAAAAATAATAATTCTATAAAGTTACAGCTTTCATAAAGAACTTCAGGAAGATAATCCTCCTAAGAAATTAAAAAAAAATTCTCTAAGAAGAAATATCATTTGATGACTGAAGAGAAATTAAAAAGAAAGTGCTTTTAGTATATGCAAGTACAATTGGAGGCGACTTTTAAAACGGATACTACATTCATTAGTTCCCAAATTTTCAGCAAAGCAATGAAAGAACTGGAAAGAGATCTATATCAAGACACTAAAGAAAAGCTCAAGAAGTCTTCATCTTGATGTGCTCTCTAATGTTGATGAGTTCATAAAACAAATCATGGAGCAAAGTAAAAAGAAGAATCCATGAAACCATCAACAGAGAAATCTCTTTATAAAATAAAGACGAATCAAGATGATGCAAGTAATAACCAATGCGAAAACTGGCAAGTATACCAATCGTTTTAAGTAATAAAGTGATGAGAGAGAGTGTCGAACTCACAGGGATTGTATTTAGCTACCAATATTAATTATCTCTAATATTATTTAAAAATTTAGAAATAAGTGAAATTAATTAAAAGAGTGTTTTTCATATATGAGAAGGATACTAGGGCTTTTGGATTTTGGGATGTCTATTTCAGATTTGTTCTAATTAATTATATTAGAAATTTTATCTAAATTTGATAACAATTAAGGAATTCTTTGGCATCTAACAATCTCCATCAAGCATCTTTAAATCTAAACCTAGACTAAAATTCACAATCTTGATCTAGTGAATTTACTAGTTTACAGTAGCATTAAGATTTATGATTCCTCTATGAAAGATTACACTATCTACTCCTTCCGGTCTTAGCCTGTTAGTTGTGTTTTCTATGCTTAGATGCTTTGTTAGATTATCTCTTTTCATTTTAAATCTAACCATCTAAATAATTGTGGTTATCAATTATTAGACATTAAAATAAGAATAGAAATTTGACAATAATTCAAATAAGAACAACTAAATACAAATAACTTATGAACAATCTTTCATAGATAGTGTTATGCCTAAGCCTTAACTAAGAGTAATTAGTTCATAAGTAAAAAGTAAGAAAATATGATTTTAAAAGAGAAAAACATTAAATAAAATTAATTAGAGAAAAGAAAAGGAAAAAAATCCAATTGAAGCTTTTTCTTCTTCCTCTGATTTCCTCCTCCAAAACTTAGCAAGTTGCAGAAAAATCAAAGCTTTACTGAAGAGTAAGTCCCCTAATTTGGATCTCTCAAAATTACATATTAAATACAAGAGT
Source organism: Agave tequilana (assembly GCA_038442645.1). Lineage (NCBI taxonomy): Eukaryota > Viridiplantae > Streptophyta > Magnoliopsida > Asparagales > Asparagaceae > Agave > Agave tequilana. The sequence continues at coordinate 55,473 of JAVJIF010023243.1, forward strand.
ATGCATGTATTATATTAGCCACAGAAATCCTATTGGCCAAATACGAATTTCAAAACTAATACAAAGTTCTAACAAATTCTGAAAAAAATTACGTCAGCAACCAACTAAGCAAAACAACGAATTCGTTGTACAATACGGGGTTTTCGCTATTGAATGTAATACAAAAATGAATTTGACTCAAAGAACAGCTTGCACAAATACTTCACTTCCTTTGACTGGTCAATGGCAGATTCGGTGTCGTAACGATGGTTTGCCATCTTAACGGTGGGTTCGCCGTATAACTTTTGACTTGTCCTCCAGAATTTTTGTGGCCTTCTTCACTTCTTGTGTTGACTCTTCTAGGCCCTCTGCTCTATTTAAGTGTACTAAAAAATTTTCCTCTGTAACTCTTAATTTTTTCATTTTTCGATCTTTTATCCAAAATTGCTCTTTGACTCTAAATCTAAAAAGTTAGTAAAATAAACTATCAATGTAGCATTGAAGAAATGGCAAAAACAGGTAAAAAAGGATATAAACTAAGCATACAATATGACATTCATCACACCCCTATATCTAGCTTTTGCTAGAGCTCGAGCAAAATCTAAGTTAAAAAGATAAAAATCCTAACTCACTTTTGTAGGAATCACGAGTACACTTAGCACCTGCAACAAGCCGTTAAACCCCAAGGTTACCATAGTAGACGAGTGTTGTCTCTTGAGAATTTTCAGTGAATTACACCCACAAAATTTAGTGATTCAGTTCCAATTTTGAATCAATATTGACTCTTATTCTGTTACCCAATTTGAGCAACATTTTAGAGTCGATTTTCATTTCCATGCCTGTAATTCTTGAACTTGAATCATCAATCTTGCAAGATCACATTCAATTGATGGGAAATGAATGTTAACTAGATTTCAATTTCATGATTTGGACCCACTTTCCGAACCAATCTTGACTCTAGACCTTTACTTGATTTAAATCAAATTTCTGAGTCAGTATCGATTCTCGTACCTCCAATTCTTGAGCCCAAATCAATCATCTATCTAAATCACATTTAACTGTGGAACAGAGGTGTTGAACAAAACAGCCCTGAGATGATTTACCAACCTTGGTCGTTAGATGGGGATAAATTTTAAAATAAAAAACTTTCATATACACATTATATTACTGGGTCATAAAAAGAAAGAGGTCAATGGTGAGTTCCTGTGAACTCCACATTCTCTGGATTGGGCCGCATTTCGTGTACCAAGCAGACCTCCACCGGAACCACCACCCAGAGGTGAATTTTCTTTCTCTCTTTATTTTCATGCATACATACTTAATGATGCATTGAGGATAATGCATGAGATAAGTATGGGGAAGGGTCTGCTAATATAGAGTTTTTTAAATTTTTTGCCTTAGAGATATATGCATCAAAATAAGCTGTATACTTAAATTTTTAAGATTAAGGAAGAAAAATTAGAAAGATAATTTCGATCATGAATTTTTTATGTTAGAGATATATGCACTTATACTTTGAAGGATTAAAACAAAAACTTAAATATTGTTATAAATAAAAAATAATACTAGAAAAATACTTAGCACTAATTAAGCTGGTTAATTGTGCCTTAGAAAGTATGATTAGTCATGCCTAATAGTGGTCAAAACAAATAAACTCTTTAGTTTTGTGGCCTTGCTTACTCGTGTCCTTAAACCCGAGGGATGTTTTCTCATATGGTGCCCTAAAATGTCTAGTCTGAGAGTCATCGGTTAGAAGCTCGCTACATAGGTAGATGATCGGCAAAAAGTATGCACAAAAATAAGTAAATGAGTGATGGTCGATGTTACTACTTTTACGATTCTTTCATAATAGCAAAGTGGTTATATGGGTCGTATCCACAAGGAGGGAGAGCGATGGAAGCTTTGATGCGGCTTCTTTGTTCGAAGGAAAGGAAAAGTTCTTTGTTTCAAATAAAAAATTGAAAAGAAAACAAGTGTTGTTTTAAGAATTGTTTGGATTGGTTTAATGGATTGTAAAAGTAAATTTTCTTAACGGTAAAAATGCATGGCTAATTTCTACTTAGTGCTCCTACTAATCTCTAATTTCTTGAAGACGTAGTCTCACAATGGATCATAGGCAAGCATAACCCTTATGCATGGGAACTATTCACATTGGAGATCGAATGAAACTTCTTCCTTTAACTTAGCTTTACACGGTAAATACTTGAACATTATCTTATGAAGATCCGAATGAAGGCGAGAATAAGGGAAGAAACAAGTGCACTAATGGTTTCAGCAAAAATTAATAGGAAATAACTCTAACTTATGAAAAATTGGAATATCTCTAATTTATGAAAACAAGTAAAGTTTACAATCTATAAATCATCAAAAATGTTTCATGAAATGTAAGAATTAAAATACTTGTAAGTACGTTAGGGTTAGAACCTTCGTCATAAGATGTCATAGTTGTTGTTTGCACAAGGCTTTATTTGACACTATTGACTCATTTGGGTTATCAATCAAGTTGTTAGTGATAAGTGGGTTAGTAGTTATTAGCTATGCAATGGAAAAGTTAGCTAGACATGAGTAAGAAAAAAAAAACAAGAGAGAAGAGATAAAGAGAAGGAGTATTATACAAAAACAAGAAAGTAAAAGCAAATAAAAACACCAAGTAATAGAAAGAAGAAAGAGAAGTATTACTTATATAAGCTTGTCACCTTAAATACAACTTGTACACATTCTCTCTCTTTCATTCTAATGGCTAAACTAAATTTGAAGAAGAAGAAAACACAACCAACTACAACTTTAAAAACAAACTAACATAAAGATCCTAAACTCTCTGGTTATCTCCATTTGAAGAACCCTAGGGGATTTATAGGCACCAGGAGAAAGGGGGAAGGGGCAAACCCTGGCCCAAACCACTGGCACGGTCGCGCCAGTACGACAGCGAAAATGCAGCTCATGTTGGCCCAAAAGTTACACTCTCCATTTTATGCGTTTTGATGATAAGAAACCATATAAAAGCCATTTGGTACTAATAGAGAATCTAGAATGAATTTTAGGTTTGTACAAGTCTTGATGGCTCAAGCATTCTAAAGCATGTTGTAAGGTTGATGGCGTAAGAGGACTCACTGATAGGAGAGGAGACTCTAGCTAAGCAACGCGGTTCAGAGACGCCTTCCTATAGATCTTTATGTTGTTAGTTTGTTAAAGAATAGTATATAGTATTGAAGCTCAAAATACCCCACACACACAAAATTGCACTTGTTTTAAAAAGATTATTTTTGACTCTTGTTTAAAATACTTTAAAGTCCTATTTCAGTTTATGCATACTTAGCTTATTGGATTTTATAAAGACTTTTGAAAAAAATCCCTGTAAAAATAACATAATCTTCAAATCATATTTCTAATTGGTTTTCAGCCTATGACCTGTTGCGGTAGACCGGGCGGTCGATCGGCTTTATTACAAGTCAGAACGGTCGACCGCGCCGTACACTGCAGTTCTGACCCATGGGGGTGTGCATGTGTGCACATTCCCCAGTCGACCAGGCTGTTGACCGGACCCCATGACGGTCAACCGAGCAGTCGACCAATTGACTGACCCAAACTCTCAGTTTGGGACGGTCAACCGGGCGGTCGACTGAGCAGCCACGGTCAGAAATTTTTGAAAACGGTCGACTGGCTGGTCGACCGTGGTTGGTTTTTCTGCCAAATGGCTAATTTTTTAAACATGTTTTAAAACGTGGTTTTAATCTTAAAACGTGATTTTAGGCTGGTTTTTGGTCATATTCTTCCTGATTAGTCAAAATAAACATTACCCTTTAATCCCCACCTAAATCCTATAAATAGGGGTGGTTGGGGTTGAGGAGATCACAACAGCATTTGTAAAGAATTCAAAGTTTAAGTATTCTTGAAAGAAGTTTTTACGCTCAGTTTTTGTGCTCTAATCTCTGATTTATTTCTGAAGTTTTTAAATCAAATCTCTCTTCTACTTTGTTTTATTTTCACTTACAAACCTTGAGCTTCAATCCAACATATTATTCTCTAGGGTTTTGTAAAGAAAAGTTTTTCAAAACAGAGTTTGTGGTCTTTTGATCACCAAGTGATTATTGTACTTTGGCAACACTACCTCTAGACTAGAGGAGTGTGACTGAGGAGTTTGGTACTCTCTAGTGATTGTAATCCTTTGTGAATATTCCAGTGGATCGAAAATCCTTCTGGGTGAAGGCGGGGACGTAGAGCTGGGTGCTCGAACCTCGAAACAAATCTCTGTGTTTGCGATTGGTTTATTTGTGTTGTTTACTTTCTATTCATTCATTCTTATATTGTTGATCTATACTCTCACAATAAGATTGCATTGCGTACCTCAAACTCTTATTTAGAGGAATCACGAGGAAGGAATTCAGAGCCCTTCACGGGGTATCGGCTTCTAATCTTGCTTTGAGTGATCATTTCATCATCTCATTTTTAAATTGTGTATTGATTAACATTTCACCTATTCACCTCCCTCTAGGTGATTTCAATTGGCATCAGAGCTAGGACTCTAGTTTTTGCTTTACATCCTTACAAAGATCCTATAAATTGCTAATCACTATTTTCATATCTTCATTCATACACTAGTAAAGATGGCCGATAATATTAAGACCCCACCTAAATTTGATGGATTCAACCTTCCCATATGGAAAGTTAGGATGACATATTTTTGCAATCTCTAAGTAGCCGAGTTACTAAGTCTTTGACCAAGCCCTATAGTGAACCTGTAGGTGAGGAGGACACTTGGTTCAATCTTATCTCCAAGGAAGTTGATGCAAATTCAAAGGCTCAAAATGCCTTACTTTTAGCATTAAATGAGGATGACTTAACACGGGTTATCCATTGTAAGTCCGCATATGAGATTTGGCAACACTTATTGGTCACTCATGAGGGAACAATACAAGTTAAGAGAGCTAAAATTGATCTCTTGCGTTCTCAGTATGAATATTTTAAAATGCAAGAAAATGAATCTATTGATAATATGATTACTAAGTTTACTAAAATCACAAATGCACTTGCTTCTCTAGGTGATGAAATCAACAACGACCAAAAGGTGCGTAAGGTAACTCGTGCACTCCCTTCATCTTGGGAAATCAAAGCTACCACCTTAAAGGAATTGAACGACAAAGACGAGATGGAGCTCATAAGTCTTATTGGAAATCTTAAGACTCATGAGATAGAGAAAAAAATTAGAGAAGAAGCGGCGCCTCAAAAGAAAAAGTCTGTTGCCTTCAAGTCTACCTCCACCATCTATGATGATGAAGAAGATGATGAAGAGCTATCTTCTCGTGCGTGGAAATAAAAAGAATGTACCACAAGAAAAAGCTTAACCATAGAAGGAGATGGGAAGGGAAGGAGAAGAAGAAGATCACATGCTACAACTGTCAGAAACCTGGACACATCATGGCCGATTGTCCATATTTCAAGAACAAGATATCTTCCTCCATGAAGCAAAAGATGTTGTTTGTAAAGAAGGTGTTCAAAGCCACTTGGGATTCGGAAAGTGAATCTGAAGATGAAGTTGACACGGCTAACATGTGTTTCAGACAAACACACCTAAGATAACTCCCGAACCATCTTATGATGATAATGAGATAAGCAAAGAAGTGTTATTACAAGCTTTCATTGAACTTTCAGAAAGTTTTTATTCTAAGAAGGAAGATTGTTTAAGATAGAAAAGAAAAATGAAATGCTTAAAAATCAAATTGCTATTTCTTAAAAGAAAAGGATGAATTATCTTCCACTATTATTTTAACAAAGAGATTTTGATGCCTATAGAGTTGCATGCAAAGCTAAATATCCTAAAATTGATGAAATGAGATTTTTATGTTAAAAACTAGAATAAATGATTTGAAAAATATTTTAAAAGAATGTGCATTTAACAATACTAAATTAGAAGAAATGTTTTCAAAGAAACACATGCACACTTCACATATTAAACATGATAAACCATCTCATGCTAAAACTCCACATGTTCATCATGCCAACACATCACATGTCAATCATGCTAAAACACCCCTTGCTCACAAATCACATGTTCATAACCACATGCTCATTATGCTTTTAAATATGAAAGAATTTATAAATGTACTTATTGTGGCCGGAATGGTCATTTAGCCAAATTTTGTTATGATCATATAACTAGTATGGATAATCATGTTTGGATTTGAAACACTAACGTATTAGGATCCAAGAAAATATGGGTACCAAAATCAACCTTTAAATATTTGATATAGGTACACACCAAGACTCCAAGGCGTAAAGAACGGTGGTACCTTGATAGTGGTTGCTCAAGCAAATGATATGGGATATCAACAATTTTGCAACCCTGTCGAGGTACGTTGAAGGTGGCACCGTCACATTTGGAGATGACCCCAAGGGCACCATCATCGGTATGGTAACATCAAGATTGGTACATCTCCTTTAGTTGAAAATGTAGTTCTTGTTGATGGGCTTAAATATAATTTACTTAGTATTAGTCAACTATGTGATCATGGACTCAAAGTTGTTTTTGATGAATCTTCTTGCAAAATTTTTGATTGTGAAACCAATGAATGTATTCTCACTGGATTTCGTGAAAATAATGTCTACATTATTAGTATGCTTAATTTGGATTGTCCTCCAAAATGTTTAATGGTTTTGATGAGATTTTATGGTTATGGCATAAAAGATTAGGCCATGCTTCTTTTGATCATTTTTTAGAATCAATTCTAAGGAATTGATGAAGGGTATTCCTTATTTGAAGTTTGAAAAGGACCCTATTTGTGATGCGTGCCAACTTGAAAAATAAACAAAGTCCTCTTTCAAAACAATTAAGGATATCATGACATTTAGGACATTAGAATTGATCCACACGGATCTTTTTGGACCAACTAAAACTAAAAGTTTAAATAGAAATAGATATGTTTTGGTTTTAGACGATGATTTCTCTCGTTTCACATGGATTTTCTTTTTAGAGCATAAAGATCAAACTTTTTCACATTTAAGATTTTTCAAAAAAGGTTGAAAAGAAAAGGATTTTCGATTTTGCGCATAACAAGTGATAGAGGTGGTGAGTTTGTCAACCAACTCTTTATGACTTATTGTGATGAAAATGGAATTAAGCATGAAATGTCATGTCTTAGAACTCCATAACAAAATAGAGTAGTTGAACTGAAGAATAGAACTCTTCAAGAAATAGGTAGGATCATGATAAGTGAATACGGGTCCCTCAATACTTATGGGCCGAGGCCGTAAACACCGCATGCTATATATCGAACCGAATTTACTTGTGTAAAAATACTTCCAAAACTTCCTTTGAAATATATCATTTGAGAAGACTAAATGTTTCGTATTTTAGAGTTTTTGGATGCAAATGTTTTGTTTTGAACACCAAAGATAATTTGGGCAATTTGATGCTAATGCTTTTGAAGCAATTTTTATTAGCTATTCTAGTATTAGCAAAGCATATAGAGTGTTCAATAAATCATCTTTTATAATTGAATAATCTATGCATGTTTCTAATGCATTTGTTAAGAATATTGTAGAGATTGATTCTTTAGGTGAAGACATGGAGAAAATATCCTTGAAGGACTCACCCATCTAAGAAGACAAGTAAGAACTAAATGGTGAAGTTCAAAAGGATGAAGTGGAACCATCACAACCACTTCCTAAAGATTGGAGATATGCTACAAATCATCCCAAAGATCTCATCATAGGTGATGTAGCAAAGGGGGTAACCACTCACTCCAAACTCCATGATTTGTGTGGGTATTATGCATTCGTATCTCATATTGAACCCAAAAAAATCCTCGAAGCGAGATGGTGACTCATATTGGTTGCTTGCTATGCAAGAAGAGCTTAATCAATTTGAGTGAATGATAGACTAACAATTGGCACTTAGCGAATTTTAGAAATAAGTTGGATGAGTCAGGAAATGTTGTTAGGAATTAGGCTAGGTTAGTAGCCCAAGGTTACACCAAGTTGAAAGAATCGACTTTGAGGAGATCTTTGCACCCGTAGCACGACTAGAAGCCATACGGATCACACTAGCTTATGAATCCTATAAAAATTTCAATTTTTTCAAATGGATGTAAAAAGTGCATTTTTAAACTGCTTTATTGAAAAGGAAGTATATGTTGAACAACCTTGGTTTTGTTAATCATATACATACAAATTTTGTTTTCAAACTAGATAAAGCATTTTATGGTTTAAAACAAGCTCTAAGAGCTTAGTATGAAAAACTTTCTACTCTTCTATCAAATGATTTTGTTAAGGGCAAAGTAGACACCACATTATTTACTAAACATGTTGGTAATGACATCTTATTGTACAAATATATATTTATGATCTAATCTTTGGTTCTACTAATGAATTACTTTGCAAGAAGTTTGAATCATGTATGCAACATGAATTTGAGATGTCTTTGATGGGTGAATTGAACTATTTTCTTGGACTCTAAATCAAGCAAAGGAGTGATGAGATCTTCATTAGTCAGGTCAAGTACACTAAGGAAATCATCAAGAAGTTTGGACTTGAAGACTCAAAAACGTGCAACACTCCCATGGCTACCACAACTAAGCTTGACAAGGATGACCAAGGTAAGAGTATAGACATAAGATTATATAGAAACATGATTGGTAGTTTGTTGTATTTAGCGGCTAGTAGGCTGGACATTATGTTTAGTGTGTGTCTTTGTGCTAAATTCTAATTTTGTCCTAAAGAATCCCACTTGATTGCAGTAAAACGCATTATTCGATATCTTAAGGGCACTATAGGAATGGGTCTATGGTATCCGAAGACCGGACAATTCTCAATGATGAGTTTTTCTGATGCTGACTATGCGGGTTGTAGAGTGGATAGGAAGAGTACTAGTGGAACATGTCAATTTCTTGGTAATTGTCTTGTTTCATAGTCTTCCAAGAAATAAAATTCGGTAGCCCTCTCAATCGCCAAGGCGGAGTATGTTGCGGCTGGGCATTTATGCTCAAGTCTTTTGGATGAAACATACTCTCTTTGATTATAATTTGTATTATGACCATATTAAAATATTTTGTGATAATACTAGTACAATTCATATGACTAAGAATGCATATCAACATAGTAAGACCAAGCACATAGAGATTAGATATCACTTTCTTAGAGATCATTTTGAGAAAGGTGATATTGATATTGATTATGTTTCTACTGATTTTCAACTTGTCAATATTTTCACTAAACCACTTGATTTCAATAGATTTTCCTTCATATGTGGTGAGCTAAATATTTGTGTTATTGACTAAAGAATATGTTTTCATACTAAATATCCTTTTTGATGTATGACAAAAAGGGGGAGAAATATGTTTGTCTTTATAATATTGTGTTTATGTTTGTGTTTTGTTCTCAAATGATAAGTTTGTTTTATATCAAAAAATATTTTCATGTTTATTTTTCATTATGGTTTCATGCTTTAGTATAGTATATCAAAGAATATGTTTTCATGTTTATTCTTTCATTATGGTTTCATGCTTTAGTATAGTATACTTGTTTAATATAGCATTATTTGAGGGAGAGATTTTACCTCCCTTCTATATATTGTTTCATAGCTTATATGTTTTGTCATCATCAAAAAGGAGGAGATTGTTGGCCCAAAGGTCTCACTCTCCATTTTATGCGTTTTCATGATAACAAAAAATATAAAAGCTATTTGGTACCAATAGAGATTCTAGAATGAATTTCAGGTTTGTAAAGTGCTGATGACTCAAGCATTCTAAAGCTTGTTGCAAGGTTGATGGCGTAAGAGGACTCACTCATAGGAGAGAAACTCTAGCTAAGCAATGCGATTCTGAGAGCCTTCCTATAGATCTTTATGTTGTTAGTTTGTTAAAGAATAGTATATAGTATTGAAGCTCAAAATACCCCACACACACAAAATTGCACTTGTTTTAAAAGATTATTTTAACTCTTGTTTAAAATACTTTAAAGTCATATATCAGTTTATGCATACTTAGCTTATTGGATTTTACAAAGCCTTTTGCAAAAATCCCTTTAAACATAACATAATCTTCAAATCATATTCTAATTGGTTTTCAGCCTATGAACTGTTGCGGTCGACCGGGCGGTCGACCGGCTCTATTACAGGTCAGAACGGTCGACCGCAGTTTTGACCCATGGGGGTGTCCATGTGTGCACGTT
>JAVJIF010023244.1:0-73060 GCA_038442645.1 Agave tequilana
TCCGGGAGCTCGTCGTCTTCCTGCTGCTGGTCCTCCTTTCCCTCCCAGAGCTCGCGTGTCTGTTCCACCACCGCGCCCCAGAGTTGATGCCGTGGATCAGAGGAGGTAGAGTCCTCTTCTTCCTCAGATGATGGTGATGACCAGACGATGGCCGAGGGCTCCGATGACGATGAGGAGGAGGATGACGAGGCCACACCCTGATGCTGCTGAGTGACCTCCCCCTTTGTTTGATGATGTCAAAAGGGGAGAGTTATTTAGAGAGAGATATTTTGTGTTGTGACACCTTGTTATGTATTTTTATTTTGCTGTGTTGGACATCTTTGCTTTGTTATGTATTTTTATTTTTGTGTTGTGGACATGGATGTTGTGTTTTTTGTATTTATGTCATGTTGAGACTCACTTTTCTTCATCTATGATATGACATGAAAATATGTGTTTTATGATTATGATTCGCGATAATATGCATGAGTATGATTTTTATATATATGCATATGTTGAGGGGGAGCTTCATTTGAAGACTCTACCCAAAATATCTTGTGATAACTACATATGTTTTGCCATCATCAAAAGGGGGAGATTGTTGGCCCAAGGCCATTATCCCGGTTATTTTGATGATAGCAAAACATATTTAGTTATGTATTTAATAATCTTGATTTTGAAGTATTTCAGGTTCAAGAACAGATTTTGACAACTCCGCTAAAAGACTCACAATTTTGGAGTTTGCCCAACATGTGCATTCCCAAGCTAAAGCACATAGGAAGCTTCGGAATTTGCGTTGAAGAAAAGTTCAAGAAGAAGATCAAGACTTGCTAAAGAATTCAAGATTTGTATTTTTTATTTTGTTTTTAGATATTTTGTCAAACTAGATAGTAGAAGTAGAGATATGGGATATCACACACACACACACATTTTCTAGAGTGGTTTATGGCTTCATAATTTTCAATTCCAACTTAGTTTTTAAAGAGAACTTGTTTTGGAAATAAGCTTTTAGAAAAAGATTAGTTTTGGAAAAACATTTTGTGGAAAACAGTTTTTATCAAAAGAATTTTTGTCAAACCTATTTTTACATGATAGTAGTATGACACATGCTCATACTCTATGCTTTACAAGTCCAAAATATTTAACCCAAGACCCAAAACCAAAATTCCAATATTTCAGGTTCTGTAAGTTCTGATTTTTCAGAACTTCACAGTGCCCGTCGACCGGCACTCGCGCGACCGGCACTCGACCGGCATGCACAATTTTGTGCATGTGCGTATCAGTCGACCGGGACTCGACCGATACCCTACCGGCCCCCAACCTGCTGCTCTCTGGAAATGCCAGTCGACCGACCCATCGACCGGTGAGCCCCAACGGTCGGATTTTTGACCGTTGGCGGTCGACCGACCCGGTCGACCGGCAGTCTGTCAAAAGTTCTGACAGACCCAACAGCTATATTTTCTGACTCTTTGACTTTTGGGATTTGTCTCCAACGAATCTCTTGAGCAGTTTTTGACCCTATAAATAGGTGGTCACTTCATATGATATGACTAATGATTTTAGAGCTATCAAGTGAAATTTGACAAGTGTTGTGAAAAGATTTTCCAAAGTTTTTCAAAGAAAAGGTTTTTCTCCAAGCCTAAATTTCCATCACCTTTCTAGGAGCCTATTCCTCTGCTTCTCTCTAGTTTTGCACTACACACAATCCCATACTCTAAGTCTACTATTTGGTTCTAGGATTGTGCTTAGTGAGCTATTTGTAAAGTGATCAAGTGTGATCACTTCCATTGTAATTGAGTGAAGTTGTAGAGGCATCGGCCTCAAGGCGAGCTAGTGTGCTCAAGGTGGTGAAGTGTCATCACGGGAGACGGACAAGTGTTGTCCTTGTATTGTTGATCCGGTGGGATCCTCAATAGTGGAAATCCTTCAAGTGTGAAGGCGGGGACGTAGAGCGTGGCTCGAACCTCGGAACATATCGGCGTGTTTGCGTTTGCTCAAATTTCTCTAACTCTATCTCCTTTATTACTTGCAATTTTACATTGTCCATTACTTGCAAGAAATATTGTATTGTGGCTAATTGTTTAGAGTTAATTTTTTAAATTCCGCATAATTGCCATTATCATATAGCCATCACCTATTCACCCCCCCTCTAGGTGATTTCAGTTTGACCCTTCCAACATCATTGTTTGGAAGATTAGGATGTCCGTTTATTTACAACCCTAGGATATAAGGTTCACCTTGCCATTACCAAGGAATCCTACCTTAGTGATAGCAAGCATATAGGGGCCAATGCACAAGCCCTTGAGGCCATTAGAAGCACGCTACCTAAAGAATATCTTATGCATGTTTCTAACCTTGATTCCGCCTTTGCAGTGTGGAACAAGTTGACAACAACCACCACCTCCGAGCTTCAAATGCCAATCTAACAAGAGGAGGAGTCTAGTGGAGAATCCGAGTCACAATGCTTCATGATCCAAGGGAATGACTCCCTTGAGGTACAATCGGAAACTCAACTAGATAGTTTTGATTCTAGTTCTTCATGTGATGATTTGTTGATGCCCATGCTTTGAATGAAGAACTATCTATTGTGTGTGAAAAATTAATTGAAAATATAAGATATTGAAAAAGAAAAGTCTAGGCCTTAACAAAGAAAATAAAAATTTGATTTATAGACTTGACATTGTTTTGCAAGAAAAGAAGGAGATTTCTAATGAGAGGGATTCATTGAAATCTCACTTGATCTTGTATTAAAGGAAATGAATTTTTGAAAACTAAAATGATTGTGAAAATGTTTTGAAGAAAAATAAAGTTTTGTCTTCAAAAATTGAATTTGTTGTAAAAGAAAATAACTCTTTGAAAAATAAAATAATTTCTATTTCAAATGATTTAGATGTTTGTTTAAAGAAAAATGAGTTTTTGAAAAATAAGATTGATTCCCTGTTTGCCATGCTAGAATAGTTTCACCTAGATCACCCCTTGCATGCTTCACTTTATCTTCTAGTGTTAAAAATGATATAAATATTTTGAAAAAGAGTGTTGATTGTTTGGCTCCACTTTGAGCCAATGTGTTGTGGCCATACACGTTTGGAAACTTTATTTCGAAAGAAACAAGTTCCATCTTTTCATGCACACCCTCCACGGCAAACACATGCTCCTCACGGACACCATCACCACTTGTATGCTCATGTGTACACTTGTACACATTGTGAACGTAAGGGCCACCTTGCTAAATTTTGTTTTGATAGATTACATGATGTAAATTTAGCAAATAATTTTGTTTGGGTTAGAGAAGGTACTAACCCCCATGGACCTAAAAAGTTGTGGTACCAAAGACCACCCCTCTTGTTATAATGTAGGTGTGGGCTCTCGCATGACGTGAGAGTAGCCGTACCTTGGAGTGGATGTGTTCTGTACTTAAAGGAAACATTTTGGATGCATCACTTTCAAGGGATGTTTGGTGGAGAGGAACCATGTTTTTGGAGTCATGGAGAGTTGCCTCATAGGTTTTGGTAACGGTCTCTACTGATTGGGGAAGGATAGTGTGGTAGATTGCACAGTTATTATGTAAAAGAGATAAGATTTAGAATCAACCTTAGTACTTGATCATTCCACAAATGTATTTCAAATGGTTAATGTATCCTTTCCAATCTCCGTTATAGCAAAGGCTATACCGGGTCGATTCTCCGGGAGAGCTTGCGATGGAAGCGTTACGGTTCGTAGTGAGGCAAGAAAACGAAGTATCTTCTTTGTTTTTTAAGCAAAAGCAAAAGCATGGAAAAGGAAATGGAAGAAGTTGTGGATTTGTGCATGATGGAAAAAGAATCAAAAGAACTTAAGAAAATTGTATTGCTAAGAAAGAAAGCTATTGAAGAAATCTTGGAGAAAACTTTGGATGAGAAAGACCATGGCTAGCTAACTTTACCACTTCGCTAACTTACTAAGCTCAATGGTGATGCTTGATTGCCTTATGTTGATTCATTGGCAATAGAGATCACTTTGCTTGTTTGTTCAAGTACTTTACCGTTTGGAAGATGAGTGTTCCTTTAGGTCTTAGCTTGTAGCCTCATGTTGATTCATTGGCTCCCAAGATAGATTATCAATGATGAACTCTAGGAGTGACACTCAAGGGATGCTAAGAAGAAGATACAACATTCAATTACCATTCAAGACATAACAACAAATTAGCTTGAAGTAAAGAAGTTGTTCTACAAGTAGCATATGTTTGGTTATCCATCTCCATGTTCCATCAAGGCACTTGTTCTAGACAAGACTCTAAATGAGGCACACATGAGTCATATGGAGTTTGAACAAGCATTTACCAAGTGAAAGCAACTCTACTTCCTTGGAAAGCAAAAGAGATTCTAACAATGCAATATAGAAAGTAGCAATCACCCAAAGAGATAGAAGTTAGCTAGGTAAGTTGTTAGCTAGCCATGTAAGAGAGATTTAGCTATCCATTACACAAGAAACAACAACAATTCATGATGTAAAGCAATAGAAGTAAAGCAATAGAAATGCACTAGAAGTAAAACAAGAAAGTAAAGCAAAGTAAAGCAACGTACTAGAGATTGTAAAGAGAAGAATGAAGCTTTGATTAATCCTTGCTTACAAGTAATGTCACCTCCTTACTTACAAGCTTTCAACAGCACTCTCTTTTCTCTCTTTGACAAAATCTCTAGGAGGAAGAAGAGGGAGAACTAAACCTAAAGAGAATACCAACACTCTCTCACAAAATACAAGAATTTCCCCTAATCTCTCCTATATCTTCTCTGTTCTCTCATGCAAGCCCTGGTCCTGTATTTATAGGCCTCAGAGAGAAGCATCTAGAGCCCGGTTGTTGGAGAGAAATCTGGCCCTAACCACCCTGTAACTGCCGCAGATACGCGGGAAAGCGCGGCAAAATCTTGGCCGTTCAGGCCAGATTTTCTGGTACAGGTTTGTTATGAGTTTGTTATCCACGTGGCCTTCTGGAAGATTGAGTTGGCGCGAGGATCTCTCCTGATTCTGGATTCAAACTTGGGCTCTTTTGGGCTTTGAATTAATCTCTTTAATTATTGCTAATTAAGAGATTTGGGCCTTTTCTCTTTAAGATGTGGACCTACAAAAATAGAGAGAAAAGGATTAAAAATCACATTTTTATTTACAATATGCTTGGTATGGAAGCGGTAAAATATGCAAATATGTATAACAATCACACCCCCATACCTAACTTTTGCTCGTCCTCGAGCAAAAAAGAAAGAAAAAGAAATAAAAGAAAATCCTAACTAGTTTATTACACCACTTTCGTAGGTGACACGATTGCACTGAGCACGTGCAACAAGCCGTTAAACCTCTAGGTTACCCTAGAGGAGGAGTGTTGTCTCCTGAGGGTTTTTCAGCGGATTGCACCCACAAAATCCATAAAGAAAAATAAAAGGGTTAGTGAAATTTTGATCCATGTTTTAAAGATTCTCCCTTAAGTTATAGGTTTCAGGTTACTCTAAACTTGTTATTCCTCTTATAAGCGTCTATTGGAGTTTTGTTTTCAACTTAGGTTAAGATTTTAGGGAAAGATCAAAAACCGGATTTTGCATCAATCCTAGGATATATACATCTATAAATATGAAGGATCTTTCTTAGACTAAGTTCATTTATTTACTAATATATATAATATTTTTTCTTTTTTTTTTATATATACAATTTTTATTTATTTGCATTTCCTTAGCATCCTTAGGCTTTCTAGTTTACCCTTGTAGCGAGTCTCTTACCGATGACTTTCAAACCAGATGGTCTTAGGGCACCAGATGAGAAAACATCCCTCAGGTTCGATGACTCAAGTAAACTAGGCCACGAAGGAATTTAAGGACTTAACCACCTTTAGGTGTGATCAACAATGCTTCTTGAGGCACGACTAACCAGCTTAATCAGTGGCTAAGTATTATTATTTATTTATATACATCTTTTTTTTCTATATTTTTTTTATTATATATATATGTAACTAAAATCACAAAGTTTTGATTAATCCTTCAATATGTTTAATGTATATATCCTAAAGAAAGAATTAAAATCTAGTAATTTTTCTAATCCTTTATTACTTAACCTAAAAATCTAACAAAACTCCGCTTTTCGACTTATAATTCGAAATCTTAGTTTAGAGCTTCCTTAATCCCTAAAGTTAAGTTTGATTCTTTAGACATGGATCAAGAATTTCCTTTTTTTTATTTTATTTTTTTTTTATTTTTTCTAAAAGAAAATAAAATCTAACAAGAAAATAGAAAATTTACAAGGAAGGTAAAATCTAAAAAAAATAAAAAACCTAAAAAGAAACTGAAAATCCTAAAAATAAAAATAAAAGGCCTAAAAAAAAAGAGAAATCCTATGTTAGCATCTACCCCCCATACCTATCTCATGCATTGTCCCCAATGTATGTAAGATGAAATGATGCATGAAAATAGGTAAAGGATAAATATCACCCCCTTTGTCGCTTTGGACCAGCAGTGGTGCTAGGTCCAGCAGACTGTGAACGTCTCAAAGCTGCCTCCATACTGTCTAACCTAGAGGATTGCTCCTCTACCTTCTTTCTAAGATGAACCTGCCCCTAAAGATTTTCTTCATGCCCTTCCAGATGGTGGACATGAATGCTCGAGATTCAGATGGGGGGTCCCAGAATGGAATATCTTCGGGTTGGACAGTAGGAGTCCAAACCGCATGCAAGCAACCATTATAAGAACTGGTGGGTCTTTCTGCTATAACAAACCTCGGTCAAAGGTATCAAACATCGGCTGGTATGAAATGTTTACAAAGACGTGTAATCAAAACTGGATGGGAATGCTTGGCACCCCGAGTGCGGGAGGATTAGCAATGATCGCGTGAAAAATGGCCTTATTCAAACAAACCGTGTGTGTCGAGTCATCAGATCATGAATAATTTGTAACACTGGTCTGTTAAAGGATGTGACATGTTCAAGCCCTAAAATGTTGTGTTGGATCCAACGTCCCACGCAGTACACATTTCTAAAGGTCGTGTTGGCTTTGAGCTCACGATCCTGCTCTATGCAACGAGCACCCATGATTGTCATGTAGTCTATCAATGGCAAAGGGTTGCTATGATGGGGGTGACTTGGGACATGAGTAATTTCCTCAAGAAGAGGAATTGTGACGACGATGTCCCCTAATGGCATATGGACTACAAATTGGTATGTCTCATAACTCACAGATGCATAATCAAGTGCATCATAGAATGTAGTGACTAGTTCAGGGCAGTAATACGCATCAGTTTCATTGATATCGTATACCAGAGAATACCAATTCCATGCACGCAAGCGATCAACAAATATGTGCCCATACCCCCATGATCATTCAGAATTTTTGAAAAGTCTTTCTCTACAAACACATTTGGAGCCATGTGTAATAATGAAAATTAAAGAAATGGATCTAGAGATGAAAGATCAAACCACCCCCGGAGTTCGTGGGGGAAATCCAAGGCAGATGTGCAGAAGGCACTAGAGACAGACTCTAGAAGAATGAGTACTGTAGATGCCACCAGATGAAGAAATCGACCGGCCAGAATTTTTGCAGAGCTCCAGATGTGGCAGGAGAGCAGCAGATCTGCGGCTGGATTGAGGAAAATGCGGCAAAATGAGGGTTCCAGGGAAGCAGAAAATTTCTGAGAGGTCGGCTCTGGAAGGAAGAGGCAGATCTGAGAGGGATTTGCGTTTGAGGGAGGAGGGGTAGGTGAAGAGAGTATTTATAGGAGGGAAAGAAAAGAAGAGTTCCAATAATAGCCCTAGGTCAAAAGTGTATTTACAACCCTAGGAAAAGGAATAGGAAATGAATGGAATCCTAGGGAAGATAGAATCCTAGGAATTTGAAACTCTTTTAAACACAAAATTCCCTCATTTTTTTTTCTTTCTTTTTTTTGTTTATATTTATTTACAAAAAAATGATCCCAAAATGATATGCAGGGAAAACTCGGGAAACTGTACATATGGAATGGTCACAAATAAACTGGGTCGCAAAGACCCAATTCATGAACTTCTTGTGACATGAATTCAGTGGTAAGGAATGGCTTTAAACGTTGACCGTTCACAGTGAATTTGTTGCCATTATTTGGGTCAAGAATCTCGATCGCACCGTGTGGGAAGACATTTTGAACAATGAATGGCCCTGACCACCTGGTTCTCAATTTACCAGGAAAAAGGTGGAGTCATGAATTGTACAACAGAACCTTTTGTCCAGACAAAAATTTTTCTGTGAATGGATCTATCATGAAAAAGTTTGGTTCTGTGTTTGGTGATCCGAGCATTGTCATATACCTCGTTTCTTAGCTCTTCTAGCTCGGATATCTGCAACTTCCTTAAAGCACCGGCTTTATCCAAATTCAAATTTAGCTGCTTTAAAGCCCACATAGCTCGGTGTTCTAACTCCACAGGCAAGTGACAAGGTTTTCCAATACAACTTGATATGGAGACATACCGAGGACAGTTTTGTAAGCGGTCCTGTATGCCCATAAAGCATCAGTGAGTTTGATGGACCAGTCTTTACGATTCTGTCCCACAGTTTTCTCCAAAATGAGTTTTATTTGTCTATTCGTGACTTCTACTTGCCCGTTGGTTTGAGGATGGTATGCCGTGGATAGTTTGTGAGAAATAGAATATTTGCGCATCAGAGCTTCAAAAGCCCGATTGCAAAAATGACTCCCATTATCACTTATTATCGCACGGGGGGCTCCGAAGCGAGAGATGATGTAGTCTCGTAAAAACTTGATAACAACTTGGTTGTCATTTGTCCTTGTTGGAATTGCTTCAGCCCATTTCGAAACATAATCTACGGCTACCAAAATGTATTGGTTACCATAGGACAGAGGAAAGGGTCCCATAAAATCGATGCCCCAGAGGTCAAAAATTTCGACTTCTAGGATGGGTGTGAGGGGCATCATGTCTCTCTGTGTAATTCTACCCGTCATTTGACACCTATCACAGAGCTTGCAGAAAGTGTATGCATCTTTAAAGAGAATGGGCCAGTAAAATCCACTCTGAAGTACTTTCTCAGCAGTTTTTCGTGACCAAAATGTCCACCGCAAGCTAGCTTGTGACAAAATGTCAAAACACTCTGATGTTCATCCTCAGGAAGGCACCTACGTATTATTTGGTCAGGACAATATTTGAATAAATATGGTTCATCCCAAAAGAAGAACCGCATTTGACGCATGAAACGGTGTTTTTCCTGACTTGACCAATGAGAAGGTATTTGCCTGGTAGCAAGGTAATTCACTATGTCAGCATACCAAGGCTCTCCACACATCACAAAAATGTGTTCGTCAGGGAAATCGTCATTAATCGGTATTCTCTCCTTAGGTGCATTTGGGATTCTAGATAAGTGATCAGCTACCACATTCTCAACGCCCTTTTTATCTTTAATCTCTAAATCAAATTCTTGCAAAAGAAGTATCCATCTAATAAGTCTTGCCTTTGCATCTTTCTTTTGTATTAAGTATTTTAGGGCGGAGTGATCAGTAAAATTATCGTCCTGGACCCTAGCAGATATTGTCGAAATTTCTCCAACGCAAAGACAATCGCTAAAAATTCCTTTTCAGTAGTTGTATAATTGAGTTGGGCATCATTCAGCGTTCTGCTAGCATAATAAATTACGTGTTGCCTAGTATCAATACGCTGTCCTAAAACAGCGCCTATAGCAAAGTCAGAGGCATCACACATAATCTCAAAAGGCTTGGTCCAATCTGGTGCAGAAATGATCGGTGCTGAGACAAGTCTACTCTTAAGCTCCTTCCATGATTTTTGACATTCTTTATCAAATATAAAGGGTACATCCTTTCCTAAGAGATTTGTCAAAGGTCTTGCAATGTTGCTAACCCTTGAATAAATCGTCTATAGAAGCCGGCGTGCCCTAAAAATGACCTAATGTCCTTTAAGCATGTTGGTTCAGTGAGCTTCGTTATGACTTCCACTTTAGACTTGTCCACCTCAATTCCTATACGTGAAACCTTGTGCCCAAGAACGATTCCTTACTTGACCATAAAGTGACACTTTTCCCAGTTAAGTGTCAAATTTTTCTCCATACAGCGTTGTAAAACCAGCTTCAAATGGTACAAGCATTGCTCAAAGGAATCCCCATAAATCAAAAAATCATCCATGAAAATTTTCAGAAATTTCTCCACCATGTCTGAAAAAAGGCTCAGCATGCAACGTTGAAACGTTGCGGGAGCATTGCATAGGCCGAAGGGCATCCTTCGGTATGCAACTGTTCCAAAAGGACAGGTGAAGGTAGTTTTGTCTTGGTCCTCGGGAGCGATCGGATTTGATTATATCCTGAATATCCATCCAGGAAACAATAGTATTCATGTCCCGCCAATCTTTCAAGCATTTGATCAATGAATGGAAGAGGAAAGTGGTCTTTACGTGTGGCAGTGTTCAACTTTCTGTAATCAATACAAACTCGAATCTTCGTTGAAAGACGTGTTTGTATCAATTCTTTATTCTCATTTTCCACCACAGTAAATCCAGCTTTCTTAGGCACAGCGTGAACTGGACTAACCCACTGACTATCGGATATGGGATAGATAATCCCATTGTCTAATAGCTTCAAGATCTCGTCTCTAACAGCTTCCTGCATTATTGGGTTCAGTCTACGCTGTGGGTCTCGTTTTGGCTTGGCATCTTCCGTCAGATGAATCCTATGTTGAACTATGGAAGGACTAATCCCCTTAATATCAGCCATGGTCCAACCAATGGCTTCTCTATTTTTCCTTAACACAGTAAGAAGATCCTCTTCTTGTTGTTTAGTTAGATTGGATGCAATGATTACAGGAAAGGATTTCTTCTCATCCAAGTACTTGTACTTGAGATGGTCGGGAAGAACCTTAAGCTCAGAAAAGGGACAGGATCTATCACTGGTTGTTCATGGTGCAAGGGAAGAATAGGGATGGAATTAGTGGTCCTTTCAACATTTGATTTAACAATCTGATCAAGGTTGAAGCCATCAGACTCCAACTCAAATTCCTCTTCAGACTCATACTCAACCTCCTCAACATGTTCACTAGTTAAACCCTCGATCAAGTTCACTTTGAAAGAATCATTGTCCAGATCCCTAGGCTGCTTCCCCAGATGGAAGACATTCACCTCCTTTGTCATATCTCCGAAAGTTAGCCGCATTGATCCATTTCTACAGTTGATGATCGCATTCGCGGTGGCTAAGAAAGGACGTCCGAGAATGACAGGTGTTTGTGCTCTGTGATTTTGTACGGTTTGTGTTTCTAGAACGACAAAGTCTACGGGGTAAATGAATTCCCCGACCCGTATTAAAACATCTGTAATCTCCCCCTTGGGAATCTTTACAGAGCGGTCAGCCAACTGTATCGTCATTTGGGTCGGACGAAGGTTGCCTAACCCTAATTGCTGATACACGAAAAGGGAGAAGATTGATGCTCGCGCCCAAGTCAAGCAAAGCCCTATTTATGGTGGTCTGCCCTATGATGCAAGAAATGGTTGGGCTCCCTGGATCTTTGTATTTCACAGGGATCGGACCATTGAGCAGTTCACTAATGTTGGAAGCCAGAAAGACTTTTTAGGGACATTTGCTTTTCTCTTCTTTGTGCACATTTCTTTTAAAAATTTTGCATAAAAGGAACTTGTTGTATGGCATCAAGGAGAGGGATATTGATTTGAACTTGGTTGAATATCTCTCTTATCTTCTCCATGTGAGCATTCATCTTATGATTTGTAAGCCTATTTGGGAAGGGAACAACAGGCTTATATATTTGCTCATCAACTTTTTCTTTTCCTTTGGACTGAGAAGTGGATGGTTTGTGTGCTTGAAGAAGGATTGTCTTGAATGGGTTGGATTGGAACAGAAGGTAGTGGTATTGGCACAGATTTGGGTGGCTGATTTAAAACCTTATTATCTACATGCTTTCCAGACCTAAGGATTTGAATAGCTTGGCATTGGCTGGGGCTCAAATCTTTAACTTCGTGCAGGGGAAAATGGGTTTTGGGATTTGGCACAGGTTGGCTAGGTAGCATTCCTTTTTGTCTTTCAGTCAGAGAATTAGCTAACTGCCCTATCTGGATTTGCAATTTGTTCATGTCCTGCTGCTGATTGTTCATCATTGAAGCTTGGGTCTTAGATAAGGTCTCTATCATTTTCTCCAAATCAGAAATTCTCTTGTCTGAAGGGTTTGGTGGTGGATGATGCTGATACTGGGGCTGAAATTTGCTTGGTAAGGCACAGGATTTTGATATGACTGGAATCTTGGTGGACTTTGGTATGAATGGACATTTGGTGGGTTCTGGTGGTAAGTCGGTGGATGAGACTGAGCAGGGTAATGTTGTGAAAATGGTTGCCTCGGCTGCTCAGGACCAGACTGACTCCAAGAAAATTTTGGATGGTTTCTCCACCCCGGATTATATGTCTTGGAGTAAGGATTGTAAGTGGGTCTGGTGTATGCGGCATTCGTACTCTCCTGAAACATTTGAGTTTGATATACTGGACACTTCTCAAACAGATGATTCAGATCATGGTAATAGGTACAACCTGGGTTTGCCACAGATGATGGGTTTGACCTGATTAACAGTAGAATTTTCCCTAGACTCTAGCAACTCAATCCTCTTCATCAATTGTGTGATTTTAGCTTCTGCAGCTATCGAGGATCCTATGGAGTGTAAACCAGTTCTGGAAGTTGTGGGTGTGGGTTTCTCAGTACATGACTCCCACTGGACTGTCTTTTCAGCTAAAGCCTCAAAAAGATCCCAACCCTGATCTTCATCCTTCTTTAAGAATTCTCCTTGGCACATAGTTTCAAGGAGTGTCTTAGTCTGATAATCAAGCCCATCATAGATAATTTGGCACTGGCGCCATTTTTTTATACCGTGATGGGGACACAGGGCTATTAGGTCTTTAAAACGCTCAAAGTACTTCCAGAATGGTTCATTGGCTTCTTGCTTGAATTGCATTATATTTTTCCTCATAAGGGCTGTCTTATGGATAGGATAAAACTTTTTAAGAAAGGCCTTAACAAAATCATCTCATGAAGAAATTGAGCTGACTGGGAGATTATAAAGCCACTTCTTAGCAATATCCTTAAGTGCGAAAGGTATAAACCTAAGTCTGACAGCGTCCTCGGTCACTGGGAAATTCTCATCATAAGGCATACTTCTTCAAACTCTCGGATGAAGAAGTACGCATCCTCAGATTCTAGGCCATGGAATCGTGGAAGAGTGTTTTATGAACTGCGACTTTAACTCAAAGTTATTTCCATGTGGTTGGGAGGAGAATGCACGATGGAAGTGATGTGCGAATCGGGTAGAACTTGTCTTGCAACGACACGTTGTTGGTCATGACTGGGATTGTGTCAAGTGGTGGTGTATGTGCTAGTGTAGAAATTCTCACAAGCCTAGCAGAATTCGGATCTCGATACCACTCTTGCATACAAAATTACACAATCAACGTGCACCGATCACACAGCGAAAAATGAAAAATAACAAACAAGAAAAAAGAAAAATCAATCCAAGCTATCTAGGGTTCCTGGACCTAGACGACTCCTAACTGATTAGATCGTCCACAGGAGGTTTAGTGTAGACTCTGACTATAAGTGAATCAGCCAGGGAAGGTCAAGGTTGGTGGGAGGTTTTCCGTCAGAGACGTTCCTTAATTAAGTAACCAGCAACCTTCGGGCTTTCGGCCCTCAATCCCTTTCCTAGACACTGATTTTACAAAAGTCAATTTCCAACACTTTTCCCCCTTAGGATAATCTCCTAAGTGAGTCCGGATATCCCTAGGGCCAGCGTCTAGCAGTTTTTATTTAGAAGCTTAGGATTGTGAGTGCTTGGGAAAATGATTTGTGGGCTAAGGAAAGGGTGATAAAATCCCCACCTTATCTTTTTATGGGTAATGCCCTTAAAATTGATTTGTGCAAGTGTACGATGTAAACAAACAAGGTTCACTCAAAGCGTAATTAAATCAAACAAAGAGTGAGTCCTAGTCAATATGCAATGCGTACATACCTTGTCTCCAGCACTCTTCAACAGTAAAAGTAAAGGAATTGAAAGACACGTGCCTAGAGATGCAAATGTCTAAACAATTTTTAACTTTGCAACAAATTTTTTACTGTTGATTATTAGCAGATATAAGGTGAAGCATACAAGATTAATTATTGCAGCAGCTGTATTTTGCAGAGCAAGCAACCCTGCAGAAATTAGGTCAGTAGTTAACTCCTCCTTGCCGCAATTCTGCGGCAAATGCCGTGAATCTGCGGCAATTCAGAGGACTTCTGGTTTCTGCTTTCGAGAGCAGAATCCCAGAGCCACTTATATGTTTCTGCAATGCAAATTTTCCTGTTTTCTTTACTTGTAACCTGCAACAGAGAAGAAGATTCGTTTAGTTCTTCACTTTAAACCAAACACCGTTGCTCTCCCCGGCAACGGCGCCAAAAATTTGATTGGGGAAGGATAGTGTGGTAGATTGCACAGATATTATGTAAAAGAGATAAGGTTTAGAATCAACCTTAGTGCTTGATCATTCCACAAATGTATTTCAAATGGTTAATGTATCCTTTCAATCTCCGTTATAGCAAAGGCTATACCGGGTCGATTCTCCGGGAGAGCTTGCGATGGAAGCGTTACGGTTCGTAGTGAGGCAAGAAAACGAAGTATCTTCTTTGTTTTTAAGCAAAGCAAAAAGCATGAAAAAGGAAATGGAAGAAGTTATGGATTTGTGCATGATGGAAAAAGAATCAAAAGAACCTAAGAAAATTGTATTGCTAAGAAAGAAAGCTATTGAAGAAATCTTGGAAGAAAACTTTGGATGAGAAAGACCATGGCTAGCTAACTTTACCACTTCGCTAACTTACTAAGCTCAATAGTGATGCTTGATTGCCTTATGTTGATTCATTGGCAATAGAGATCACTTTGCTTGTTTATTCAAGTACTTTACCGTTTGGAAGATGAGTGTTCCTTTAGGTCTTAGCTTGTAACCTCATGTTGATTCATTGGCTCCCAAGATAGATTATCAATGATGAACTCTAGGAGTGACACTAAAGGGATGCTAAGGAAAAGATACAACATTCAATTACCATTCAAGACATAACAACAAATTAGCTTGAAGTAAAGAAGTTGTTCTACAAGTAGCATATGTTTGGTTATCCATCTCCATGTTCCATCAAGGCACTTGTTCTAGACAAGGCTCTAAATGAGGCACACATGAGTCATATGGAGTTTGAACAAGCATTTACCAAGTGAAAGCAACTCTACTTCCTTGGAAAGCAAAAGAGATTCTAACAATGCAAATATAGAAAGTAGCAATCACCCAAAGAGATAGAAGTTAGCTAGGTAAGTTGTTACCTAGCCATGTAAGAGAGATTTAGCTATCCATTGCACAAGAAACAAAACAACAATTCATGATGTAAAGCAATAAAAGTAAAGCAATAGAAATGCACTAGAAGTAAAACAAGAAAGTAAAGCAAAGTAAAGCAACGTACTAGAGATTGTAAAGAGAAGAATGAAGCTTTGATTAATCCTTGCTTACAAGTAATGTCACCTCCTTGCTTACAAGCTTTCAACAGCACTCTCTTTTCTCTCTTTGACAAAATCTCTAGGAGGAAGAAGAGGGAGAACTAAAACCTAAAGAGAATACCAACACTCTCTCACAAAATACAAGAATTTCCCTTAATCTCTCCTCTCTCTTCTCTGTTCTCTCATGCAAACCCTGGTCCTGTATTTATAGGCCTCAGAGAGAAGCATCTAGAGCCCAGGTTGTTGGAGAGAAATCTGGGCCCTAACCACCCTGTAACTGCCGCAGATACGCGGGAAAGCGCGGCAAAATCTTGGCCGTTCAGGCCAGATTTTCTGGTACAGGTTTGTTATGAGTTTGTTATCCACGTGGCCTTCTGGAAGATTGAGTTGGCGCGAGGATCTCTCCTGATTCTGGATTCAAACTTGGCTCTTTTGGGCTTTGAATTAATCTCTTTAATTATTGCTAATTAAAGAGATTTTTGGCCTTTTCTCTTTTAAGATGTGGACCTGCAAAATAGAGAGAAAAGGATTAAAAATCACATTTTTATTTACAATATGCATGGTATGGAAGTGGTAAAATATGCAAATATGTATAACAATCACATACTCCTTATTTATTTTTGCATGACTTTCATGTTCATTATTTATAGCATGTTTTGATGTTTTTTAGATTATTATGAAAATGCCATGTTTATTAGGCTCTTGACATGCATGTATACCCTTTGAGACACCCATGTTTGATATGGATCATATTTTTGTGTTCTCACCTTTGTTTAGCTATCATGTTTATCATAGGTTTAATAACATGTGAATTTACATAATAATCATGTTTAGTTTTACCATGATGATTTTATCTTGTTTTATGCTTCATGGATTGATTACATGTTTAGATGTTAGTTTTCATTAAACTAGGTATATATTTGTACATATAGTGGGCTACAAATAAATCTATATATGTTTGTACTTGATTGCTTATTTATTCCCATTAGATGTGCTAGTATAATCTAGTTTTGATGATTCATGCGTTTTAAACTTGTATTTCCATTTTTGCATTTGTTTTATGAATTTTTGTTTAACTTCATGTATATGTCCATTTTATCCAAATTATTGTTATACATATACATCCTTCTGAGCCACGTGCCTTCATGCATATATCTTTGTGGACTCGTTGTGTTTGGATATGTATGTATACTTTAGTTTGTATAGGACATACATATACCTTGAAGATTAAATAGTTTTGATGATTTTCATGTTTTCATGTTTCAAGGAATATTGAGCTTAATTGAATATCTTTCATGATTATGATCTTCACATCTTATTTGTACACTCACATTTATTGTTTACTCATGTGTTTGTTTTCATGAGTCATATTTATACTTAATTGGCTTAGAGTGTTGATTATCATGTGGATTTCATGTTTCATGAAAAATAATTTTATTTTGTTCCTTACTTGAAGGATTTCGTACTAGTTTACAAGTTTTTCATTTAACTATTTGCGATATTCTTCATTTTGGTAGAGTTTTCAAACACACTTTATTTTTCAAATCTATTTTTTTTGAAAACCCCTACCATCCAAGGGTGGTTGGATGGGAGATCATGCTCATGTATGCTTTATATTGAAAATCATTTTAAACTTGAACATGATTGGGAGGATAGGTTATATGAGTTATACCTTGATATTATTGTTGTTTCAATTGGTATAATTGGATTCTTTCAATTGGTATCAATTTTGACCCTTCTTGTATACTCATATATGTTTGTATGTATGTATGTTTTTCAATTTCAATAGTGTCAATTTCGATTGGTATTAAAATTTTCATACATATATGTTTTATTTGTGCTTATTATATCCCTATATCTTTAAGCACAAAATTTTGTTTATGCTAAAGCTTGAGTCTCAACTTTGTTTCAATTGATTCAATTTTCAATTGGTATCTTATTTCAAGCCTACGCATTGTTTTAGTTGGTATTTCATAAAGGGGAAGAAAATTCGATTTTTATATTTCAATTGGTATTTGTATTTCCACTCCCTTGCTTTATGGTAGAAAATAAAAATTTGAAATTGATATCATATACTTAAAAAGAAAAATACTCTCTTTTGATATCAAGATGTTTATTTGAATGTTTTTAAATTGGTATCTCAAAATTTGTTTAAAGATAAATACAAAAGTTTTGATTTGTATTGCCTATATGCAAGGAGAGCTTAACATCTCTTCTACATATAGATTCATGTTGAGTGTATCTTGTATTGAGGAGTTTGACATCTCTTCTTTATGTGGTACACGTGTGTAGGGGGAGATTCACATCTCCTCTTATGCATTGCATAGTGTACGTTAGGTGAATTAGGGCTTGTCATCCCTCCTTCATGTAATGTATCTATGTAGGGAAACTTCACATCTTCCTCTTCATGAATGTATATCGCATATACCATTTGTTGATTAATCTATGTTTATTTTCAATTGGTATCAAGATGCTACTTTGACATATTTTCAATTGATATCTTAATTGATTGTCACCCCTATATTGATATTTTTTGTTTTAGACAAAAAGGGGAGAAAAATTTATTGATTTGATTTTGATTTTTACCCCTTTATTGATGATTGACAAAAAGGGGGAGAAAGATTTTGAGTTTGATTGTGTTTTATATATGCATATTTATGTTTTGCATATATTAAGTTTAATTTAGTTTAATTTTAATTGGTATCTAGAGCATATTTTGTTTTTGAACATTTCATTGGGTATCTAGAGCCTTTTATTGTTTTTGCATTGTCATTCATTGCATATTTATGTTTATTTGTTTTATGCATGAGTTAAGGGGGAGCTTCCTTGAAGCTTGACTTTAATCCATGCATATATAACTCCATGAGTTTTGTCATCATCAAAAAGGGGGAGATTGTTGGCCCGGAGGCCTTCCTCTCTAGTTTTTGATGATGATTAACTCATGTAGTTATGTTTACTAATAATCTTGTGATTTTAGTTTCAGATCATGTAGCAAGATATTAGTTGGTGATTGCTTCAAAAGAGGAGTTTGGAAGCTTTCACTTGGTGATTCCAGGGCCCGAGCATCAAGATCATTCATAGCCATGCTCGTTGGATCACGGTGTTTGGACTGAGTCGACTTGAAGATGGAAGATCGTCAAGAAGACTTAGGTATTCATAGTTTATTTTAGTGTGTTTTAGATCCATGTGTAAAGATAAGAATAGTTGATATGCTCAAGTGCACACACATACAAGTTTTATGTTTTGGATTTGGTTTTTCATGAATAGATTGATCAAAACAAGTTCACTTGGTTTTTATGTATATTAAATGTGTTCAATATTCATACATGCTTCACATCTTATACAAACTTATTTTGATATGCCTATTCATGAGTTTTAAGAAAAATCAGATTTCCTATTGAAAAATCCAAGTTTGATAAAATACAAGTTTTGGTTTTTGGTAAAAATGTTAAAACACAAAAATAGTTCAAATTGCTTGATATTTGAGTTGAAATTTTATCACATGTTTATATATCAATGCAAAATGTTAAAACTATTTTTGGGAATTTTTATATATTTTACAAGATTTATTAAAATATTTTTAACATATTTTTCTAACCCAGTTTCTGACCCAGAATTGGCTGACAGGCCAGGTCGGTCGACCGTTCGGTCGACCGCACCAAGGGCCGGTCGACCGTGCGGTCGACCGACGTGCACAGAGCTGTGCACGTCGGCAGCACAGTGGGCCGGTCGACCGGACCAGAGAGCTTTGCTCTCTGTATCTGGGCGGTCGATCGGGCGGTCGACCGGGATTGCCCAACGGTCATAAATATGACTGTTGGCGGTCGACCGGCCGGTCGACCGCCAGCCTGTCAGGCTGACAGATCAGCCTAACGGTTAGTTTTCTGTTTAGGCTATAAATACCCCATCTCTTTAGGGTTTTTGACAAGATTTTCAAGAGCAAAAATTCTTACTTTTCTGAAGTATTTTTACAAGTTTTCAAAAGTGTTTAAAGAGCCAAAAGATCAATCTTATTTGTTTTTAAGTGTTTTGTTATTTTCAAAGAAAATAGGTTTTTGGGAATTGGTTTCTTGTTCTTCATTTCTATATCAATTTGGTATTTTCCCAAGTGTTTTTCTTTGATCAAAACACTTGTTTTCCACACTTGAGCCTATCATCTATCCTATTCTATAGGATCTTTTGTTTTGTAGAAAAGAGAGATTGTTTGAGGTTGTGGAAACATCCAAGTTGAACACCCTTGCTTTTGTTGTATCCCACTTTGGTAGAGGTTGATCGGGTGATTGGTTTGCTCCCTCTTTGGTAGAGGTTGAGGCTTGTGTTTGCTCCGTCTAGTGAGAGGTAGAGTTTAGTTTTTAACCCTCTTCGGTAGAGGTGTTTGTTGGTTGTTGTTTGGCTACGGGCCTACCCCTCGGTTGTGAGGCGGTGTTTGAGAAAGGAGTTCGGTACTCCCTTGTTATAAAAATCCTCCTCGGTGGAGGTTCCCTCGGTGGGAGTCCTTGGTGGACAAGATAGTGGATTAGAAATCCTTCTCGGTGAAGGCGGGGACGTAGAGCTAGGGGCTCGAACCTCGAAACATATCTTTGTGTTTGCGTTTGATCCATTGTCTCTCTAACTCTCTCTCATTATTTGTGCAAAGCATCATTCATTCATTCATATCATCTTTTCTTGTGTTGTGCCTTGCATCTTTCATATTGCTATATATCCATTATATGCTTGGCTTGCTTGAGTGTGTGCCTCACTTGTACTTAACCACAAGAGCTTCATATAGCACCTCAACCCTTATTTAGGGGAATCAAGAGGAGTTAGTCCAGAGCCCTTCACGGGAATTCGGCTACACTTGTGTGTTGTACTAAGTGTGTTGCAAATTTATTTTAGCTTCCGCATTTAGTTTCTAGATTAGCATTATCACCTATTCACCTCCCCCCCTCTAGGTGATTTCAATAACAAATTGGGATAATAAAAGTATATTAACTGAAATTAAAAAGGACTAAATCACCAATATCCCCCTCTAATTCTCAACAAATAACAAAATGATGGTAGATTGATTCATATATCACTCATTAGAAGCAAAAATTGAAATGGAAATGATCAAGGAGGACTCCCTCACACCACCAAGAGAAAATACCATGAATGAACTAAGATCTAACATGATGAATCAAGATCTAACATATTGAATCTAACTTTGAAAATAAATCAAGATCTGAAATTTATCCTAAATCTGAAAATTTTTAGATCAAACCATGAATCAAATCTGAAAATTGAAGAAAACTCCTCACCTAGGGCTCCTTCCGTTGCCTCCGGCCATTTGCCGCCGCGCTGCTGCCTCCTGGACGCCACGTTGTCGCCCGTGCCACCGTGTGCCCTGCCGTTGGCCCAGATCCATGAGGGAGAGAGAGGGAAAACGGAGAGAAAAAGAGGGATTGAGGATTGAGGGAGAGATTGAGAGAGATTGGGAGGAGATTGGATTTTGAGATTTTCTTATTCTTTTTTTTAATTTTTGAGATAGGTTCATACGGTTGGAGTATGTGGGATGAAGAGAGTTGATTGAGGAAAATTATTAGTCTTCCAATTTGCATAAAAACCCCTCTTATAATTATATATTATGCACATTCACATTCTCTCTCTCATCTCATCATGTCACCTATACACATAAATTTCAAACAAAACCTAGCCATCCATACACCCATCTCATGCATAGCTACCCTCTTCAACTAACTATTAAGAATATGTTATTATAATATTTCAAATATATTTTGTTTGTATTTTTTCTATATTCACAATATGCTAATACATTCATTTAACATATATATACAAATATGTATATACACAAACACACACATAAACACCATAACTATGTATACATATTCAAACATCTATATACTTATATTATGAAAGTATAACTATGTCCATATATTGTATTACGTGTATATGACCATATATAAAATTACCGAATTTTAATCCACTACGAATTTTTCCAAAAGTCTTTCTGAAATTGGTTTTCACTCTTAATTAATTAAATTAAAAATTTCAATTATTCTTAAAAATCACATAAATCATGATTAGAAAATTAAATCAAGATTTTTTTTTAAAAAAATCGAGGTGTTACAGTGTCGATGGCTGATTGTTCTGGATGACTGCGGTTTAAGCCTGGAGTTGGTCATTGGGCTGTTGGCCTAGAGGCCCTTCACTCTAGTTTTGATGATGATTAACTCATGTAGTTATAGTTTACTAATAATCTTGTGTTTAAATAGTTTCAGTGATTGACCAAGATATTAGTAGGTGTTTAGCTTCAACAAAGGAGTTTTGGAGCTTACACGTGTTGATTCAAGAGCTCACGCGTCAAGATCGAATCTAGCACTCAGTTGGAGTAAAGCTCGTTGGATCGCGTTTAGATCGAGTCGACTTGGAGAAGGAGTTCTACAAGAAGACCTCGGTTTGTTTAGTTTAGAATGTTTAGATCTTGTGTAAAGGTAGATAGTGTTGATATGCTCAAGTTCACATACACACAAGTTTAAAGTTTAAAGTTCGGTTTTCGGTTAAACCGATTTTGGATTTCATGTCAAAAACATCGATATATATATTATATGTATATTAGATTCTATCCATATACAATATGCTTCAAATTTGTTTCAATATCATGTTTTTGTATTTACATGAGTTTTGGAGAAAACAGTTTTCCATTTTAAAAATCTAAGTTTTGAAAAATACCGATTTTGGTTTAAAGCCAAATTTCAATATCACAAAAATGGTTCAAATTGTTTATAATATGTGTTGAATTTTAGTCACACATATTTGTATTTCAAAGATCTTATAAGAACTTCTTTTTGTGAAATTTATGTGATTTTATGGGATTTTATAGAAGTTAAAAAGACAAGTTTTTCTATCCTATAATCCCCAGCCAGACTGACTGATGGTCGACCGGACCGGTCGACCGATGTGCACGAGGACGTGCACATGGCCAGCTAACTCAGCCGGTCGACCGCGAGGTCGACCGACTGAAAGCACCCCACTCTCAGGTGGGGGCCGGTCGACCGGGCGGTCGACCGTTGGCTGTAGCTGGTCGACCGGGCGGTCGACCGGACGCACAATGGTCATAAATATGACTGTTGTGCCGGTCGACCGGAGGGGCATTTCTGCCTTTTTCAGACTGCCAACGAGCAGATTTTTGAGAGGCTGCCTTCTCTTGAGCTGATTTCATTAAGATTTTTGAAGAGAAAATTTCCCATCTTACAAGTGTTTTTCAGTAAGAGTTTAAAAGAGTTTTTGTGGTTAAAAGATCTATCTTTATTTTGTTTTTAAAGGGTTAGAAAATTCAAAGAAAAATAGAGTATTTGGGATATTAGTTTTGATCTTCATTTCTATCTTATTCTAGTTGTTTTCCCAAGTATTTTTCTTTGTGATTTGTTTTCCAAACACCTTGATTTCTCACACTTGAGTTATCATATCTATCCTATCTATAGGATCTTGTTTTGGTGAGAAATATGGTTTGTGGCCTATTGAGATCACCAAGGTTGCTTGTGGTCTATTGAGATCACCAAGAGTTGTAATCTTTCTTTGTTTTGAGTTGTGTTATCCCTCTTGTGTAAAGGTGATTGTGGAGGTTAAGTTTGATTTGGTTGTTATCCCTCTAAGTGTAGAGGTGATTGAAGTTGGAGTTTCAGCTTTGTGCCTATCACTCTAAGTATAGAGGTGATTGGTGTTGTTTAGCTTAGTGTCTTATCCTTCTAGTATGAGGTGATTGTTGTGTGGCTTAGTGCCTTGCCTCTTGTGTAGAGGTTATTATTGTTTGAGAAATGAGTTGTGTACTCCAAGTTTGTATTACCCAAATCCTCAGTGGAGGTTACCTGTGTAGGAAGTCCTGTGTGGACGCTTTAGTGGAAATCCTTCTGTGTGAAGGCGGGGACGTAGAGTTGGGTGCTCGAACCTCGAAACATATCTTGGTGTTTGCGTTTGATTCACTATCTCTAACTCTCTCTTTCTCTTATACCTTGCATTATTTGATATTGTTCATATCATACTTATATGCTTGGTATTGTTTGTGTGTGCCCATACTTGTGTTGAACCAAGAGAGCTTTATATAGCACCTCAATTTTTATTTAGAGAAATTTAGAGGAGTTAGTCCAGAGACCTTCACCGGGAATTCGGCTACACTCTTTGGTTACACTAAGTGTGTTGCAATTTATTTTTAATTCCACATCATTTATCATTAGATTAGCCATACACCTATTCACCCCCCTCTAGGTGTATTTACAATTAGTATCAGAGCTTGGTGCTCTTGATTTGAGTCTAACAATCTTGAGTTAAAGATCCTCATTTTTAGCAAATCACAATATTTGTTTACACACACACACATGAATTTCATGACACCTCCTATGTTCGACATTCTTAACATCCAAAATTGGAAAGTTAAGATGTCCATGTACCTCAAAGCCCTAGGTATTCATGTTTATCTTGCCACCTTTAAAAATTCATATTTTTTAATTGGCAAAAATGTAGGGGCTAATGCAAAAGCCATCTATACATTATAGAGTACCCTAAATGTTGATTATTTATGTAGGGTTTCTAGCTTTGATTCGGCTTTTGTAATATGGAACACTTTAGTCTCCCTTGGCTAACAAAAATAATACTATGCGGGGAGTGACTCAGATGATGGAAGTAATGCTTTCAACTTATGCTACATGGTCCAAGGGGATAACCCCCTTGAGGTAAATTCTGAATCCGGGTTTGATGAGGATATTGACATGTCATATGATGAGCTTGCTACATTTTGTTAACAACTTCTTGAAAAATATGATTTGCTTAAAAGGACCATAAAAGATTGAAAAATAAATATGAGTCCATTTCAAAAGAAAAGATTCTTTTCAAAATAAATTGAAAAATATTTCTAAAGAAAATGAATCTTTGAAAAAGGAGAATATTTCCTTGTTTTCTAAATTAAATGATATTTGTGAAGGAAATAATTCTTTGAAAAAAATTAGTTTGGTGGTAAAAGAAAAAGAAATTGTTTCAGAAGAAAATAACTCTTTGAAAAGAAAAATTGTTTCAAAAGAAAAAGAAAATATTTCTAAAACGAAAAATATTGTTGATTCTCATACTTGCCATGCTCTTCATGCTACCATTGATAAAATGAGATTCAATTTTTGAAAAATAGAATAAATTGTTTGACCTCAACTTTGCGTAATTGTGTATTTAATCATAATAGATTGGAAACCTTATTTCAAAAGAAATAAGTGAAAATAACCTAGAGGGGGGGGGTGAATAGGTGATAATTCTAATCAATGCACAAATAAAAAATTTAAGATGCAACAATCTCCCAAAACAAGACTAGAAGCCGGATTCCCCGTGAAGGGCTCTGAACTCCTTCCTCGTGATTCCTCTGGATATGAGTTGGAGGTGCACAATGCAATCTTGTTGTATGGGACTTTGATTGACAAGATGAATGAACACAAGTGAATATTGCAATGAAAATAGAGAGCAAGTAATAAGAGCAATGAAAGTAAAGCAAGAAGCAAGAGCAAGTAAACCAAACGCAATCACCGAGAATTTTTCCGAGGTTCGAGCACCCAGCTCTACGTCCCCGCCTTCCCCAGAAGGATTTCTAACCACTATAACTTTACAAAGATGTTACAAATACACCGGAGTACCCAACTCCACAATCTCAAGTACAAGTTCTCTCTTGGTGATCAAAAGACCACAAACTCTCTTTTGAAAATGTCTCTTCCCTTACAAAAA
The DNA here is from genome assembly GCA_038442645.1 of Agave tequilana. Lineage (NCBI taxonomy): Eukaryota > Viridiplantae > Streptophyta > Magnoliopsida > Asparagales > Asparagaceae > Agave > Agave tequilana. The sequence continues at coordinate 25,214 of JAVJIF010023244.1, forward strand.
TCCTTGTAGAATGATGAGAGGATTGAAGCTCTTGTGTGTAAGTGAAAAGAGAAAAGAAATCAGAGAGTTTTGAAAAACACTTCAGAAAATGAGAGAAATATTAAGCACAAACACCAAGAAACAGGGCTCTTTTGAATGCCTTAAACTTTTGAAACTTTTGCAAAATTTTCTTGTTTTAAACCTCTCCCCAAACACCCCTATTTATAGTAGAGGGCTAGGATTTAGAGATAAAACATACTTAAGGCCAATTAGGAAGTATTAGGGTCAGCAAATAACATTTAAACACTTATTAGGGAGAAAAAGACAAAATAAAACATGTTTAAAATTATAGCCGTTACTATACAAACGGCTATTCCGGTCGACCGGTCGGTCGATCGAAGTTCAAAAAAGAGCCGTTGCCGGCTCTCGGTCGACCGCCCGGTCGACCAAAAATACAGAGAGCAAATGTCTTACAGTCAGGCAGGTTCCGGTCGACCGCCCGATCGACCGTGAAACGTGCACACGGATACGCACTGCTGCCAGAACCTCGGTCGACTGGGTCGGTCGACCGGCTTGACCTGACACAGGGTCGGCCGACCGGACGGTCGACCGGCTCAGGTCAAAGGCCAAAACAAAACAGAATTTTGAAGATAATTTGATTTTTAATAAAATATTTTTGAATAGGGATAAGTATAAAATATAATAATGAATTTGTAAACAGAAGATTGTATATTAAAATATTTTGTACATATTATAAAGAATAAACTTAGAAATAAGATGTGTGCAAAAACGTGTGTAATAGAGCTTCAAACCTATTCACTATTTTTTAACAAAACTATAAACTAAAAACAAATCTAATTAAGTCTCTTGAGCAATCTTGAGCCATGCAATGCCTTCTAGAGCCTTCTCTTCTATGTTCCTTCCTTAATGTGCAAAACGCCTTCTTTGCTTCATGAACTTAGAAGTTCTTGCAATAGCTAAGCAATGGCCTCCAAATATGGTACTAACCTGAAACTTATCTTGAACAAATTTATTAGTACCAAATAGCTCTTATTTGTTTTGTTATCATCAAAACTCTAAACAAATGGAGAGTGTAACCTTTTGGGCCAACAATAAGCTCCACATATTCATGCACATCACCCATGGCATACATATGCACACTTTGCACATCATGATCACACTCATTCTCATATGCATGTTAGAGTGTACAAATATACACATTGCGGCCGCAAAGGCCATTTAGCAAAGTTTTGTTATGATAAGATAAATTCTATAAATTTTGCTAATAAAAATGTTTGGGTTCCTTATAATACTAACCCCCGTGGACCCAAAAAAATGGGTACTAAAATTCCCACCACTTATGTTTGATGTAGGTGTGGGCTCTCACATGACGTGAGAGAGTTGGTGCCTTGGTGGTGATGCATGATGAGCTAGATGGACACACCAAATTGATGCATCACTATCAAAAAAGTTTGGTGGTAGGACCACCATGTTTTGGAGACTTAGAGATTAGTATATATGGTTTGTTAACTATCTCTAAACTCCCATTTAGTTTACATGCTTTTACATAGATACTATTTTTAGCATGTTTTGATGTTGTGTTTCATTTGGTGAATACTTGTTTAGATGTAACTTTCATTAAAACTTGTGTCTATATTTGTACAAGTAGTGAGTAACATTTGATTCTTATATGTTTGTACTTCATTACTTATTTGTACTCATTACATGTACATGTATAACCTAGTTTTGATGATTCCCTCATTTACACTTGTTTTGCCTATCTTTGTGCATGTTTTGCTTCATGTGTATGTTAATCTTATCTAAAACTAATAAATATACTTGTATACCCTTGAGTCACTTGCCTTCATGAAAATTACATTATAGACTCTTTTGTGTTTAGGATATGTATGTATATTGTTAGCTGTGATAAAACATACATATACCTTGAAGTTTATTTTTAAATGAAAAATGAATTTTCATGATTTTTATATGTTTGACGTTTTTTAGCATTATTGATTATTTTCATGAATATGTTAATCACATGACTCTTGTACACTCACATTACTTGTTTACTCATGATTTTATTCCATGAGCACATTTTTAAGTTTTATAGATTTCGAATATCAATTTTTGTGTACTTAGCAATGTTTTCATGAGATACATATGATTTGGTTTCATGTTTGAAGGATTTTTAACTAGTTTTTCAAAAAATTACTTTAAACTAGTTACTTATTCTTCATTTGGTAGTGTTTTCAAATTTATAACTATTTTTAAATCTTATTTTTGAAAACTTCTATCCTTTAAGGGCGGATGGATGGGCGATCATGCCTTGTGTGCTCTGATTGAAAATCTATTTAAACATATGCATGAAAGGGAGGTAGTATGAGTTATACACTTGATTCCCATTATATTTTCAATTGGTATCACAATTGATATTTTTTTTGGTTGTATACCTCATATGTGTTTTTCAATATATGTATTATTTAAACTTAAAATAGTATCAATTTCGATTGGTATTTATATTTTCATATATATATTATTTGATTGTGTTTACAATATCTTTATATCTTAAAGCATAAATTATATTTATGCTAAGCTTGATTTACTCCTTAATGTCAATCATTTTTTAATTGGTATTTTATACAAGCTTATGCATTGTTTTTATTAGTATTTCATAAAGGGGGAGAAAATTCATATTATATCTTTCAATTGGTTTTATTTTCAATTGGTACCTTACTCTCATTCTTTAAGATGAAAAATATTTTGTTTCGATATATGCTATCATTTTCAATATTGGTATCAAGATTCTTAAATTGGTATTATTCTCAATTGGTATTTTTATTGCAAAATAATTTGTTTATCCAAAAAAAGGTGGTTTGTTTTTTTCAATTGGTATCATGTTTTATTTTAAATTGGTATCTATATTGAAATGAGTTATTTTTACCTAAAAATTTGGTTTTTACTTTCAATTGGTATCAAAATTTACATATATATTTCAATTGGTATCAAAAACGTACAATGTTTCATTTTCTATTGGTATCAAAAGTTTACAAGATATTTTCAATTGGTATCTTAAAAATTTTATTTATTTTCAATTGGCATCATAAATTGGTATCATAATGTTTCGATATATACCTTTATCATAAATTGGTATATTTTCAATTGGTATCATAAGTTTGTTTTAAAGAAGTTTCAAAATGTTTTGATATATATTTCTTATATGCAAGGGAAGCTTAACATCTTCTCTATATATATAGATTCATGTTGAGTATATCTCATATTGAGGAGTTTGACCTCTCTTCTCTATGTAATACACGTGTGTAGAGGGAGCTTCACATCTCCTTTTATACATTATATATTATACATTATTGTTGGCCCAAAGGCCTATCACCCTAGTTTTGATGATGATCAACTCATGAAGTTATGTTTATTAATGATCTTGTGTTTAATTAGTGATAGATTCATTATCAAGATCTTAGTAGGTGCATAGCTCAACAAAGGATAAAATGTCAAGATTTGGAGCTAGCACGGTGATTGAAGCTAAACCTGCACACAAAATACGAGATTATAGAACTTAAGAAAGAATATGTGCAAGTGCTCAATTCTTCCACTATAGCAAGTGGCTATGCGGGTCGTGATCCACAAGGAGGGTTTGCGATGGAAGCGTTTACAGTTTTATTGAAATCGTTATAAAAACCAAACGAGAGTTCTTCTCTATTTTTAAAGTTAAGAAAAAGAAAAGAAAGTTAATGGTTAAAGTTAAGAAGAAAGCGAGAGATGAAGAAGGTGGAAAATCAGAAAACGATGAAAAGCGACTATGTACAATGAAGTGGAAAGAAGAATGAACATGATTTGGAAGAAGTGGTTGGTGATCTAAACTAAGAAAGAAAAGAAAGAAAGTAAAGAAAAGTGAAGCGATACTTACCTAGGTTGATTCATGACTTACTTGGAAAGCTTTTTGCAAGTTCTACCTTTTTGCTTCGGAGGCGTTCAACGCATAGATCATAAACTCGAGCTCGGTCCCCGTGCACATTATATCGTCAAGCATAAGAAGAACGAAGTGAAAAGTCACCTAGAGGGGGGGTGAATAGGTGACGATGCTAATCTAGTGAACTTAATGCAGAATTTAAGAACTAATTGCAATTACAACAATGATGCACACACAAGCAAGTATAAGATATAGCAATTTGCACAATACACAAAGTCAATAGAGAGATAGAGAGAGTCAATGGATCAATCGCAAACACAGAGATATGTTTCGAGGTTCGAGCACCCAGCTCTACATCCCCGCCTTCGACACACGAAGGATTTCCAATCCACTAGCTAGTCCACAAAGGACTCTCTCACAAGGAGTACCCAACTCCTCTCTTTACAATCACAACCTCCTCCTTGAGGCACAACTCCAAGCCAACAATCTCCTCACAACTTGAGGGATTTCCAAACTTAAAACCAATACAAGGATCACCTCACAACCTTGAGGGATACAACCCAATAGCCAAACTTCCTCAACACAATGAGGGAAAGGCACAAAGCCAAGCTAAAGATAGGGTTTACAACTAAGTGGTTTCTAACAACAACCACAAAACAATCTCTTTTCCCACACAAATATCCTATAGATTTAGATAGTAGATTTTTGCTCAAGTGTGGAGAAAACCAAAGGAATGGAAATCAGAAATCACAAAGAAAAATCCTTGGGAAAAACTGAAACTAAGATAGAGAAGTTCAATCAAAATCTTTTCCCAAAAACCCTTTCTTTGATTTTCCAAACCCTAACACAAACACCAAATGGATTGTTCAAATCAAGCTCAAAAACTTCTTTTTATTGCTGTAAAAACACCAGAGAGTATGTAAAAATTCGCACAAAAATTCTTAGAGAAAAACTCTTACAAATGGGGTATTTATAGGCTAATCCAGAAAATAGCCGTTGGCAGCAGAACTGCCAGAAATACCCTGTCGGTCGACCGCCCGGTTGACCGCCCAACGGTCAATTTTTGACCGTTGACAGCTACCGGTCGACCGAAACAAACAGAGAGCAGACTGCTCTCAGTCCGGTCGACCGGTCCGGTCGACCGTCCCAGTGTCTCCAAACGTGCACAGATCTGTGCACGTCGGTCGACCGTCCCGGTCGACCGACCTCAGCCCTAGTTGACTAGTCAGGTTACTAGTCGACTTGGTTGAAGCCTGGAACAGAAAATTCAATTAGAAATATGTTTAAAAAATTCTTTTATCTTTTCTAAAAAATCACCAAAAATAGTTTTATCATTTTGCATTGATATATAAACATGTGGTAAAAAGTTTAACTCAAATATCAATCAATATGAACTATTTTTGTGTCTTTTCATTTTTACCAAAACCAAAAACTGTATTTTCTAAAACTTGGATTTTGAATAGAAAATACGTTTTGTCCAAAACTCTTCCAAGTACAAAAACATGATATTAAACAACATTTAGGCATGATGCATATGGATAGAAATCCAATATATATGAAATAAATATATATCATAGCTTTTGTCATTAATTCTAAAAATATGTTTTGTCATAAATACCAAAACATAAAACTCATGAAGTAGACTATCAAACTAAGTTTGTTTAAGCAATAGAAGCATGCATGTATATAGAACAAATCGTATATACACTAAACCATGTAAACTTGTTTTGATCTATCTATTCATGAAAACCAAGATCGGTTAAACCTAAAACCGAAAAACCGAAAACTAATATTCAAAACATGAAACGTGTGTGTTGTGAACTTGAGCATATCATACTAATCTAATCTTTACAATTAGGATCTAAACACAAACTAAACTAGGGATACCTAAGTCTTCTTGTAGAGCGCCGTCTCCAAGTTGACTCGGTCCAAACCGTGATTCACCAAGTTAGACTCCAATGAGTGCTAGATGTCATCTTTGATGCTTAGGCTCTTGAATCACCTTGTGAAAGCTGTGTGGAAGCTTTCACCAACTAATATCTTGTTAAATATCTGAAACTTAAACATTGCAAGATTATTAGTACACATAACTACATGAGTTAATCATCATCAAAACTAGAGTGGAAGGCCTTTGGGCCAACAATCTCCCCCTTTTTGATGATGACAAAACTCATGGAGTTATATATGCATGGATTAAAGTAAAGCTTCAAAGAAGCTCCCCCTTAACTCATGCATAACAATAAAACATATAAGATATGCAATGAATGTTCTTAAACACATGATATGCAATGAATGTTCTTAAACACATATAAACATGTTCTGGATACCAATTAAAATAAAACATAAACAATGAAACATGCTCTTGATACCAATAAAACAATAATATTGAAACCAACATATTATTACTAATGAAAACCAACTAAAACATATGCATAAATCAGCCATGCATATAAACTATAAATTCTTCTCCCCCTTTTTGTCAATCATCAACAAAGGGGTAAAAACAAACATAATGAAAACAAATACTTCTCCCCCTAAATCTTCAAAACAAAGAAGCAATAAATTATTCCAAGGGGTAAAACCAAAGTCAATATGATATCAATTGAAAATAACAAACTTTGAGAAATGCCAAATCCTATTTGAAATAAAACAAGGCATTGAAACAAAATAACATTTTATATCAAAATGAAAACATGTAATGTAAACTTGATACCAATAGATAATAAAAAATTGATACCAAATTTAAGGAAACAAATAGCATCTTGATACCAAAAGAAGATATTTTTCATTATAAGCATATGATACCAATTACTTTAATATCATAAAGTTAGGGAGTGGGAAACAAAAACAATGGTAAACCAAATACCAATTGAAATATAAAATACGAGTTTTCTCCCCCTTTATGAAATACCAAAAGAAAATATGCATAGGCTTGAAATAAGATACCAATTGAAAATTAAATCAATTGAAACATGATATTCATTAAAAATTCAAGCTTAGCAATCTTAAAATTATGATAAAGCTTGTATATGGATATCAATTGAAAAGCTCAAGCTTAACATAACCAAAATTTGTGCTTCAGGATATAATAAGCCCAAATAAATCATCTATATATGTATGTAAGAAATAGATACCAATTGAAATTGATACTATATGAAGTGTAAGCATACATATATAAAACAAAACATATATGAGTATACAAAAGGATGTCAAGATTGATACCAATTGAAAGAATTCAATGATACCAATTGAAACAACAATAAGATCAAGTGTATGACTCATATCAACTACCACCCATTTCATGATCAAGTTTAAATGATTTTCATTATAAAGCATACATGAGCATGATCTCCCATCCAACCGCCCATAAAGGTAGGGGTTTTCAAAAATAGATTTAGAAATATAGTATGTTTGAAAAACTCTACCAAATTGAAGAATACGAACTAGTTATATGAAAATTTGAAAACTAGCACGTAATCCTTCAAGATAAAATACAAAGATTTTTCATGAAACATGAAAATCACATGATCACTTAAACACTCAAAGTCCATATGGCACAAATTATACTCATGAAAACTAAATCACGAGAAAATATTAAATAGGGTGAGTGTACAAGTGTTGTGTGAAACATATCATCATGAAAATGGACAATCAAGCTCGATTGAAATTCCTTAAAATATGAACACATGAAAAACTAAATCTTCATTACTAAAGGAAATTTCCTCAATGACACGAAAATCATCATAACAAATTAAACTCCAAGGCATATGTATGTTTTGACAAAACAAAAGTATACATACATATCCCTAAACACAATTGAGTCTAAAATATAGATTTGCATGAAAAGCAAATGACTCAAGGGGCATACATGTATATCTTAAGGTTTGGCAAAATAGACATATACATGAAGTGAAAACACTTAATCATAGAAAATACATCAAAAATAGGAATACATGTTTGAATGCATGAATCATCAAAACTAGACTATACTATAATATCTAATGGGTACAAATAGGCATCCAAGCACAAACATATATAAAGGTTTATTTGTGGCCCATTCTATGTACAAGAATAAATCCTAGTTTTAATGAAAACTAACATCTAAGCACATATCCAAATCATTAAGCATGAAACGAGTTATAAATCAACAATATTCTAAAAATGATCATTATGTAAATCTACATGCTATAAGAATCAAGATATACATAATATCAAAACAATTGTGAAAACACAAATTATGGATTCATCTAAACAATGGAGATATCAAATTGCAATACATGTATAGCAATAAACATACTAGTCAAAACATGGGTCATTAAAACGAAAGTTATAGAACATCATATGATCATTATGCAAATGCATGTGCATTAGATCTAGAGCATACATGTTAGTTTAAATAAGGTGAGAACACTTAAATATAGATCCATATAAAACATGGGTGCTCAAGTAACTAAACATGTATAACACTATTCTAATAAGCATGGCATAGGCATAATGAATAACAAAACATGACATGCTATAAATAGATGAACATTAAAAGCATGCAAATAAAAATGGGAGTTAGAGAATGATACCAAAACGATGAAGGTGCATCTCTAGTTCTCCAAACCACGGTGGTCCTCCCACCTAATCTCCTTGAGAGTGAAGCATCCAAATGGTTCTCCTTTTAGCTTAGAATGCATCCACCTCAAGGCACCAACACTCTCACGTTATGCGAGAGCCTCCACCTACATCAAACATCAAAGAGGTGGATCTTGGTACCCATTTTCTTGTGGGTCCATGGGTTAGTATCTCTCCTAACCCAAACAAGATTAGTTGCTAAATTTTCAATATGTAATCTATCATAGCAAAATCTAGCAAGGTGGCCTTTTCGACCACAATGTGTAAAAGTGTACACATGAGCATACATGTTATGATTGTGTCCGTGATGAGCATGTGTATGCCGTGATGGGTGTGCATGCATAGTTGGAGCTTGTTTCTTGCGAACCAAGGATTCCAAACGAGTGTGATTTAAAGCACATTGGCTCAAAGTGGAGCCCAAACAATCAACACTTTTCTTCAAATTATTTATATCATTTTCAATTCTAGAAGATAAAGTGGAGCATGTTATAGGTGTGCAAGAAGTAGAAGCTACACTAGCATGGCAAACATCAATCTCTTTTTGCAAGGATTTATTTTTAATCAAAATCAAATCCAATTCTTTTGTAATTGCATCAATATCATTTTTCAAAGTGAGATTTTCTTTAAAGGTAAAATCCAATTTTGAAGATAAGATCCCATTGTACTTTACAACATCATCACAATCATTTTTGTTTTTCAAAAATTCATTTTCCTTTAAAACAAGTTCGAGTTGAGATTTAAGTGAGTCACATTCACTTGCAATCTCTTCCTTCTCTTGCAACAACAATTCAAAATTAGAGCATAAATCCTTTAATTCGTTTTTCAAAACAAGATTATCATCTTTCAACAAATCATGTTTTTCTAACAAATTCTCAAGCTTTTGAACAAGTTCCATATTTAAAGTTTGAACTTCAAAACATCCATGACAATAGGAACTAGGGCTATCATCTATTTGAGAATCCGATTGTACCTCAAGGGAGTTCTTCCCTTGGACCATGAGGCATTGCTCTTCGGACTTTTCTCTCTTAGATCTCCTCATCTTGTTGATAATCCTTGGAAGCTCGGGAGAAGTCAAGATGCTCCAAACTGCAAAAGCCGAATCATAACGATCAAAAACATGTAATAAATGTTCATTTAGAGATGCTCTAAGTGCCCTAAGTGCTAATGCATTGGCCTTCTTGTGCTTGCTACTATTTGGGAGGGATTCAATGGTAATGGCTTAATAAACTAGATGTCCTAGGTCTTTTAAATGTTTAGTCATATCAGCCTTCCAAGCATCAAGTCTAAAATGATCAAACATAGGAGGGCTAGCCATAAGTGCAAACTAAATGTGTGCAAATGAAAATGCAAATGAAGATTAGCAAACCAAGATCTCACTCCTAGGTGGTTAAACCTAAATATCAGGAGCGCTAGCTCTGATACCAATTGAAAAGTCACCTAGAGGGGGGGTGAATAGGTGACGATGCTAATCTAGTGAACTTAATGCGGAATTTAAGAACTAATTGCAATTACAATAATGATGCACACACAAGCAAGTATAAGATATAGCAATTTGCACAATACACAAAGTGAAGAGAGAGATAGAGAGAGAGTCAATGGATCAATCGCAAACACAGAGATATGTTTCGAGGTTCGAGCACCCAGCTCTACATCCCCGCCTTCGACACACGAAGGATTTTCAATCCATTAGCTAGTCCACAAAGGACTCTCTCACAAGGAGTACCCAACTCCTCTCTTTACAATCACAACCTCCTCCTTGAGGCATAACTCCAAGCCAACAATCTCCTCACAACTTGAGGGATTTTCAAACTTAAAATCAATACAAGGATCACCTCACAACCTTGAGGGATACAACCCAATAGCCAAACTTCCTCAACACAATGAGGGAAAGGCACAAAGCCAAGCTAAAGATAGGGTTTACAACTAAGTGGTTTCTAACAACAACCACAAAACAATCTCTTTTCCCACACAAATATCCTATAGATTTAGATAGTAGATTTTTTCTCAAGTGTGGAGAAAACCAAAGGAATGGATATCAGAAATCACAAAGAAAAATCCTTGGGAAAAACTGAAACTAAGATAGAGAAGTTCAATCAAAATCTTTTCCCAAAAACCCTTTCTTTGATTTTCCAAACCCTAACACAAACACCAAATGGATTGTTCAAATCAAGCTCAAAAACTTCTTTTTATTGCTGTAAAAACACCAGAGAGTATGTAAAAATTCGCACAAAAATTCTTAGAGAAAAACTCTTACAAATGGGGTATTTATAGGCTAATCCAGAAAATAGCCGTTGGCAGCAGAACTGCCAGAAATACCCTGCCAGTCGACCGCCCGGTCGACCGCCCAACGGTCAATTTTTGACCGTTGACAGCTACCGGTCGACCGCCCGGTCGACCGAAACAAACAGAGAGCAGACTGCTCTCAGTCCGGTCGACCGGTCCGGTCGACCGTCCCAGTATCTCCAAACGTGCACAGATCTGTGCACGTCGGTCGACCGTCCCGGTCGACCGACCTCAGCCCTAGTCGACTAGTCAGGTTACTAGTCGACTTGGTTGAAGCCTGGAACAGAAAATTCAATTAGAAATATGTTTAAAAAATTCTTTTATCTTTTCTAAAAAATCACCAAAAATAGTTTTATCATTTTGCATTGATATATAAACATGTGGTAAAAAGTTTAACTCAAATATCAATCAATATGAACTATTTTTGTGTCTTTTCATTTTTACCAAAAACCAAAAACTGTATTTTCTAAAACTTGGATTTTGAATAGAAAATACGTTTTGTCCAAAACTCTTCCAAGTACAAAAAAATTATATTAAACAACATTTAGGCATGATGCATATGGATAGAAATCCAATATACATGAAACAAATATATATCATAGTTTTTGTCATTAATTCTAAAAATATGTTTTATCATAAATACCAAAACATAAAACTCATGAAGTAGACTATCAAACTAAGTTTGTTTAAGCAATAGAAGCATGCATGTATATAGAACAAACATATATACACTAAACCATGTAAACTTGTTTTGATCTATCTATTCATGAAAACCAAGATCGGTTAAACCTAAAACCGAAAAACCGAAAACCAATATTCAAAACATGAAACGTGTGTGTTGTGAACTTGAGCATATCATACTAATCTAATCTTTACAATTAGGATCTAAACACAAACTAAACTAGGGATACCTAAGTCTTCTTGTAGAGCACCGTCTCCAAGTTGACTCGGTCCAAACCGTGATTCACCAAGCTAGACTCCAATGAGTGCTAGATGTCATCTTTGATGCTTAGGCTCTTGAATCACCTTGTGAAAGCTGTGTGGAAGCTTTCACCAACTAATATCTTGTTAAATATCTACAACTTAAACATTGCCAGATTATTAGTACACATAACTACATGAGTTTATCATCATTAAAACTAGAGTGGAAGGCCTTTGGGCCAACACGAAGTGATGCGGAGCTTGGAAGAGGAGAACGTCTTCATGAACTATCGCTGGCTCTCACGTAGCTTAGTTAGACTTGCTTTGGAATTCACTTGTAACTCAACAACAACAACCAAGGTAAAGTAGAAGAGGAAGAGGAAAGTAAAACAAATGTAAAGTAAAGCAGAATAGAAAACAAACAAAGCATTTACCTTTATTACTTGCTGAGACAAAGAAAGAAAGGAGTAGGGTACATCGTCGGTGTCACTCTCAACATTAGCCCCTCTCTCTTACTTACATGAATCTTCTTCTACCCTAAGTTACATACAAATTACATAAAAAATAAAAGGAAAACCTAAACTATAAAGAATTAAAACTAGGCTAAATCCTAATCAGCATTGGCCTCCATTTTCAGCGCAAGTACAGGCCTTTTATAGGCAAAACCCTAACCACCATGATCCCGGGGAGGTTGGGGGAGCAAACGCTCCCCCTAACTCCCCAACAAAGCCGCAAAAACGCGGCCCAAGCCGCGTTTCCGCGGCCAGGGTGTGGCCAGGTGGCCACACCCTGTTGGTGGGTCTCCCCGGTTTCTCCCTCTGACTTTATCTGGAGTTGGTTTTGCAGTTTGGCTCCGAGATTTTGAAGAAATGGCCTTGGATTCTTGGCTTTAACAGATCGATCCTGAGAGGATTCTTCTCAACCGGTTTCAACCTCTTGATTTTGCCCTGATTTTGTGTGTGCGAATTAATTCTGATTTAATTCAGAATTTTGGTGGGCTTTTGGGCTCATTTCTCTTCATCTCCTTAAAGATTGGGCCTGCAAATAAATTAAACAAATAATTAGGACAATGCAGGCTTTTATTCTAAAATAAGTATGAAAATGTGACATTAAATATGCAACATTAGCAACCAATCACACCCCCATACCTATCTTTTGCTCGTCCTCGAGCAAAACAACTAAATTATACTAAGGATTATTAGGCCACTTTCGCAGGTCACGCGATTGCACTGAGCATGTGCAACAAGCCGTTAAACCTCTAAGTTTCCCCTAGAGGACGAGTTTTGTCTCATGAGGGTTTTCAGGGGATTGCACCCACAAAATCCATAAAGAAATGGAAATAAAGAGTTAGTATTTTCGAAAAGCATTTTGAAAGAGAAAAATATTTGAAATATGATTGTAAGATCTAAGCAATCTATAAGTTATAGGAATATCAAATTTTTTATTCCTAAACTTAGTCTCCATTCAAAAACATGTCATCAATCAAAGTAAGGAGTCAAATTGTGCTTCTCATCTAGTCTATTACTTTACCCTAAGTCATATGCACCTTGTGAATGTGAAAATTTTGACTAAGGGTTCATTAACTCTAACTCTTATGCCTTATTTATTTTTATATATATACTTTTTTCTGTGGTATTATTCCTTAGTTTTATTAGGCTTTCTAATCTGCCCATGTAACGAGCCTTTAATCGATGACTCCCAAACCAAACGGTTTTAGGGCACCAGGTGAGAAAACCCCCCAAGGACTTAAGGACTCGAGCAAACCAGGCCACGAAACTAAGAATTTTATTATATGAACCTCTTTTAGGCGTGAATACTTATGCTTTATTAGGCACAAATACCCAGCTTAATCAGAGGATTTTTCTTTTCAAACTTATCTAATCATCTTTCACATAAATACTAAGGCTTGCTTAGGCCAAAGCACCTAGCTAATCAATAATTAGACTTTTTTTTTTATATATATAAGGCATAAGAATTTTTGTTTTTGAACCCTAAGTGTGTAAGTATATGAAGTGTGCATATTTCATCAAGGTAAAGATCAAGACCAAATTACTTTGACATATTTTCTTCCTAACCCTAAAAATCAAACAAATAATCTTATTTTGACCAAGTATAAGAAATCCTAATTTGGATTTTCCTATTCCTTAAAATTAACTTAATTTCTTACAAAAATAAGTCAAAATATTGTTTCTATTTTTCAAAAAGTTTTTAAAAGTAAAGAAAAATGTTAAATTTTTTTTATTTTAAAGAAAAAGAAAAGTTATGTTAGACCCTCCCCCACACCTATCTCATGCATTGTCCTCAATGTATGAATTAATGCATAGATGCATGAAAAAGAAGAAAGGGAAGGAAAAGGTTACCTTAAGGTGGTGGTTCCGGTGGTGGTCTGATTGGTCCACGAAACGCGACCCAATCAACTTTTCTTGGGTCTCGGAGGAACCCACCAGCAGTATCTTTAATATAACCCATTAAAAAGATGTATCCATAAAGGATCTTTATTAAATATTTAACCCCATCTAATGTCCATATTCCATAACTAATTTCGGAGTCAAATTTGTCAACCACCTCGTCCCAGAATGGAGTATGAAATGATAGAACGGTTGACTTGGACTCAGGAAGGACAGGAACTAATACCGACTCGGGAAGGTGACTTAAGTCAAGTAAAGGTTCAGGAGTCGAAATTAGTTCAAGAAGCGGGTCCAAGTCAAGAAGTTAAAACTCTAGTCCACATGTATTTTCTAACAATGGAATGTGACTTAATGTGGGTGATTCCAGTTCAGGAATGATAGGTGGAGGAATCAAAACTGACTCTAAAATATTACTCAAGTTTGGTAACACAATAGGAGTCAACATTGATTTAGAAAGTTGAACTGGATCACAGATTTGAGAATCTAGGTCACATATCTCATTGAGTTCAATATCAAAAATTGAGAACTTGCCAATTTATCAATAGGATTTTTAAAATTGTATAATTGGTCAAGTTCAATATGATCCTCAAGAATGGGTGATTCAATTTCATGATGAATTGGCACAGGATCCAATATTGACTCCGGAAAAGATCGAAATCAGGTGAAGATACCGGAGTCATAATCGAATCAGGAAGTAGAATTGAATCACTAAGTTGGGGTTCATGATCATATTCATTTTCAAGTTCTATTTCAGGAAAAGGAAAACTTGCTAAACTGTCAATATCTTTTTCAAAATTTGGAGTTTGGGCAAGTTCAAATGGTTGTTCTGAAATGGAATCTTGATTTCTAAAACTACATGACTCTTCTGCTCTAACAGAATGGTAAGTGACATCAGGACGGTGGGAACGTAGAGATTCGACCATCATATCTATGTCACGATTTCTAGCATTTTGAGCATGAGTCATGGCTTCTAGCATCTTTTCATAGTTGATGGGTTCATTGTCTTGTTGAAAAGATGAAGAGTTGTTTTGAAAGTGGTATTGAAATTATGAGTCCATCAGATTTTGTGATTGTTGTTTGGACTCACGCATACTCCGTTCCAAAATTGATGGTTTTCTATTTTGGACTGGTGGAATTGAGTATGACTCTTGAAAATATTGTGGACTAGGTGGAGAAGGAGGACAAGGTGGTTGAAAATTGGACTCGGGGTAGGTGAATCCCGACTGACTCTGTGAAGAGTTGAAATCGTTATGAAAATTATAGTCATACGATGGGGGACATGGGTTATATTGATTCGGATAAGACCAATCCGGCACACTAGGTTGGTTAAAGTCATGATATGCCGGGTTGGTAATATCCGAAAAAGAGTTTGATGTGTAATATGGATTATTATTATAATTGGAAAAATTATTATTATAAGCCATATCACACAATGGAATACAAACAAAAAGAAAGAAAAACAAACAAATAAACAAACAAGAAAGAAAAAATTCTAACCTAAGTTAGGGTAGACCTAGACCTAGACGACTCCTAACTGGTTAGACTGTCCACGGGAGGTTTAATGTAGACTTTGACCACAAGCTAATCAGCCAGGTCAGGGCAAGGTTGGTGGGAGGTTTTCCGTCAAAAGACGTTCCTTAATTAAATAACCACCAATCTTCGAGCTTTTGGCCCTTAATCCCTTTCCTAGACACTGACTTGGCAAGAGTCAAGTTCCAACACCTTTCCCCCTTAGGATAATCTCCTAATTGAGTCCGAGATGTCCCTAGGGCCAACGTCTACTCATTTTAAGTTAGGTTTGGGTTAGTGAGTGCTTGGATTCAGATTTTTGGGCTAAGGAAGGGTGATTAAATCCCCACCTTATCTTATTATTGGGTGGTGCCCTTAAGATCAGTTTTTGTGCAAGTGTACAAGATATGTAAATAGGAATCACTTAAAGCGATCAAGAAGTGAGTCCTATGCTAAATGCAATGCATACGTACCTTGCTCCAGCACTCTTCAACAGTAAAAAATAAAGGAATTAAAAAGACACGTGCCTAAAATGCAAATGTCTAATCAATTTTTTATCTTTTCAACAAATATTTTACTGTTGATTATTAGCAGGCTTATGTTATGGCATATAAGAAAAATTAAAGTTGCAGCAAACTAGAATTTTTTTCAAACTAAGCAGCCCTGCAAAAAAGCTGTTAGTAGTCAACTCTTCCTTGCCGCGGATCCGCGGCTTTTGCCGTGGAAACGCAGCAATTCAGAGGGTAATGGGTCTCTTCTTTCTAGAGCAGAGGCCCAATACCACTTGTATGTCACTGCAAACTTATTTTCCTGCTTTGCTTGCCCTGTGACCTGCAACAGAGAAGAAAATTCGTTTAGTTCTAAAAAAATTGTCAGAAAAATTCAGATTTCAATAAAAACCGTTTTACCCTCCCCGGCAACGGTGCCAAAATTTGATTGAAGCTAAACCTGCACACAAAATACGAGATTATAGAACTTAAGAAAGAATATGTGCAAGTGCTCAATTCTTCCGCTATAGCAAGTGGCTATGCGGGTCGTGATCCACAAGGAGGGTTTGCGATGGAAGCGTTTACAGTTTTATTGAAATCGTTATAAAAACCAAACGAGAGTTCTTCTCTATTTTTAAAGTTAAGAAAAAGAAAAGAAAGTTAATGGTTAAAGTTAAGAAGAAAGCGAGAGATGAAGAAGGTGAAAAATCAGAAAACGATGAAAAGCGACTATGTACAATGAAGTGGAAAGAAGAATGAACATGATTTGGAAGAAGTGGTTGGTGATCTAAACTAAGAAAGAAAAGAAAGAAAGTAAAGAAAATTGAAGCGATACTTACCTAGGTTGATTCATGACTTACTTGGAAACCTTTTTGCAAGTTCTACCTTTTTGCTTCAGAGGCGTTCAACGCATAGATCATAAACTCGAGCTCGGTCCCCGTGCACATTATATCGTCAAGCATAAGAAGAACGAAGTGATGCGGAGCTTGGAAGAGGAGAACGTCTTCATGAACTATCGCTGGCTCTCACGTAGCTTAGTTAGACTTGCTTTGGAATTCACTTGTAACTCAACAACAACAACCAAGGTAAAGTAGAAGAGGAAGAGGAAAGCAAAACAAATGTAAAGTAAAGTAGAATAGAAAACAAACAAAGCATTTACCTTTATTACTTGCTGAGACAATGAAAGAAAGGAGTAGGGTACATCGTCGGTGTCACTCTCAACATCAGCCCCTCTCTCTTACTTACATGAATCTTCTTCTACCCTAAGTTACATTCAAATTACATAAAAAATAAAAGGAAAACCTAAACTACAAAGAATTAAAACTAGGCTAAATCCTAATCTGCATTGGCCTCCATTTTCAGCGCAAGTACAGGCCTTTTATAGGCAAAACCCTAACCACCATGATCCCGGGGAGGTCGGGGGAGCAAACGCTCCCCCTAACTCCCCAACAAAGCCGTGGAAACGCGGCCCAAGTCGCGTTTCCGCGGCCAGGGTGTGGCCAGGTGGCCACACCCTGTTGGTGGGTCTCCCCGGTTTCTCCCTCTGACTTTATCTGGAGTTGGTTTTGTAGTTTGGCTCCGAGATTTTGAAGAAATGGCCTTGGATTCTTGGCTTTAACCGATCGATCCTGAGAGGATTCTTCTCAACCGGTTTCAACCTCTTGATTTTGCCCTGATTTTGTGTGTGCGAATTAATTCTGATTTAATTCAGAATTTTGGTGGGCTTTTGGGCTCATTTCTCTTCATCTCCTTAAAGATTGGGCCTGCAAATAAATTAAACAAATAATTAGGACAATACAGGCTTTTATTCTAAAATAAGTATGGAAATGTGACATTAAATATGCAACATTAGCAACAATCACACGGTGTGATCCAAGGAGCTTTTGGATCAAACTTGGACCAAGTCAAGAAGATGAGAAGCCTTCAAGTGAAGACTTCAAGAAGATGAAGACTTGTGTCTAGGTATAAGATTTTGTTTTTTGTTTTAGTTAAAAATGTAAAGGATAGAATAGTGGTGGATTGCTCAAGTACATATACACACACACACTCTTGATAGAATTGTTTTCATAAAAGATTTTTTGGTTTAGAAAAGATTTTTCATTTTGGAAAAATACAAGTTTGGTTTTTGGTATTTTCATATATACATATCTTTCAACCAAAACCAAGTTTATGCTTATTGTCAAAAACATAGATATTTCATCTTGATTGTGTAGTGGATCATATCCATACACACTATGCCTTAAAATGAATTATAATATCTTGTTTTTGTATTTGAAGATGTTTTGAAAAAACAAAGTTTAGAAAACATGTTTTGGAAAATACAGTTTTTATCATGAGCCAAATATTTCCAACTTACAAAAATAGTCCAATCTTTTATAACATGCCTTGATTTTATGCAAGCATGTTTGATTATCAAAGTATATTGGTTAAACTATTTTTGTAGATTTTTATGTATTTTATGGGATTTTATTTGAGCCAAAAAGACTAACTTTTTAATCCCTAAAAACTGTTTCAGGCTTCGGATAAGTCGACTAGTCGCCTTTATAAGTCGACTAATCCTTAAGTCGGCCGATCGGACCGGTCGACCGACGTGCACAAACGTGCACGCCTTTGTGTACTGGAGGACGGCCGACCGTGCCGGTCGACCGCTCCAGAGAGCTCTGCTCTCTGGAAAGTTCGGCCGACCGTACGGGTCGACCGACCGAGAGTTAGACTCTCAGCTCCAGTGGGTCGGTCGACCCAGGCGGTCGACCGTGGCTCCAACGGTCTGATTTCTGACCGTTGGTGATCGACCGCACGGGTCGACCGGCAGCTCTGACAGACCCCAACGGCTATATTTTTCTGGCCTATAAATTTGGGGGTTTGGTCATTATTTTGAGCCAAGATTTTAGGAGAGCTTTGAGCCAGTTTTTCCCATTCTTTTAAAAGGGTTTTCTCCACATATTTGAGTGCAAATACTTCCAATCAAAAGCTAAGATTTTACCAAGAGTGTTTTAAGTGATTCTTTGAGTTTTCCTCCACCACTCTCATCCTTGTTTTTCTCACACCACACTTGAGCCATCCATTGATTATTCATCCTATAGGTGTGTTGTAGTGAGATTGTTTTTAGGTGATCAAAGTGTTGTGATCACCAAAAACTTCATTTGTTTCTTTGAGGAGGCGGACGTGTGTGTCCGCGTTGTTTCGAGTTCGGGTGCGAACTTCGTGTTTGAGGTGCGGCCTCGACGAGCTAGTGAGCTTGCGGTGTGTACGGGACTAGGGAGTCCGAGGGCTTGTAGGTGTTGCGGCACCGAGGAGAGATCCATTGGGATCTTGCATAGTGGAAATCCTTCGTGTGTCGAAGGCGG
Organism: Agave tequilana; assembly: GCA_038442645.1. Lineage (NCBI taxonomy): Eukaryota > Viridiplantae > Streptophyta > Magnoliopsida > Asparagales > Asparagaceae > Agave > Agave tequilana. The sequence goes on from JAVJIF010023244.1 coordinate 44,697, forward strand.
GGATGTAGAGCAAGTGTGCTCGAACCTCGAAACATACCCTTGTGTTTGTGATTGCTCACTCTCTCTCTCTCTCTTTGTCTCTTTTATATCTTGCATACTTTTATTGTGCTCAACTTTATATGCTAGATATTCATTTGTTCTTAAATTGATATACTTGCTTGGGTTTGTTTTCTAACACTTGTATTCAACCAAGAGAGCCAACGCGGCACCTCAACCCATTCAAGGGGAATCTAGAGGAGTTTGTCCAGAGCCCTTCACGGGAATTCGGCAACACTCTTGTGTTATACGTGGTGTTTAGTGTAAAAGATTTAATTAGGTCATAATTGTTTTAGCTTCCGCATTATTTGCATCATTCATTATTAAGTGACCATTAGATTAGCCATCACCTATTCACCCCCCTCTAGGTGAACCTTCAATTGGTATCAGAGCTTGGTACTCTGATTTGGGTCTAACAACCTAGACTTAAAGATCCTCATTTTTAGGCTAATCACAAGTTTGTACACACACCTATGGAGTTCATGTTACCACCCACCTTTGACATTCTTAACATCCAAATTTGAAAAGTTAAGATGTCATTGTACCTCAAAGCCTTAGGTATTCATGTTTATCTTGCTACTACTAATGATGCATATATTAATAATAGCAAGTACATTGAGGCTAACTCAAAAGCCCTTCATGCTCTTAAATCAACCCTAAATGATGATTATTTATCTAGGGTTTCTAATGTTGAATCGGCTTTTGTAGCTTGGAACATCATCACCTCTCTTGGCGAAAAGGATCTATATTATGCCGGGAGCGATTCGGATGTTGGAAGCAACACCTCCAACAAGTGCTATATGGTCCAAGGGGATAACCCCCTTGAGGTAAACTCCGAATCCGATGATGAAGACATGTCATATGATGAGCTTACTACCTTTTGTCAACTATTGCTTGAAAAGTATGACATGATTAAGAAAGAAAATAAAAATTTGAAAAAGAACATTGATTGCATGCATATAGAACAAGATTCATTTAAATCTAGCATTGCATGCTTAGAAAAAGAAAATGAGTTTTTGAAAAATGAGAATGTTTCCCTTATGTCTAAATTAAATGATCTTTGTGAAGGGAACACGATTTTGAAAGATAAAATTATTTTGGTGGAAATTCAAAAGGAAATTGTTTTTCAAGAAAACAACTCTTTGAAAAAGAACATTTTTGAAAAAGAAAAAGAAAAAGAAAAAGTTAAATTTTCTAAAAGAAGAAAAATGATTCCATATCTCACATGTCTTTACATGCCACCATTGATGATAGTGAGATTAATCTTTTGAAAAATAAAATTAATAATTTGAGCTCAACTTTGAGCAAATGTGCTTTTGATCATTCTAGGTTGGAGTCTATGTTTTCAAAGAAACAAACTCCACACATTCATGCACATCATTCTCATCATGCTTATGTTGCACGTCATGATCACACCAACACACATAAGCATCATAAGGTGTACAAATGTACACATTGTGACCGCAAAGGCTATTTAGCAAAATTTTGTTATGATAGAATTAATGCTTTAAATTTTGCTAAAAATAAAAATGTTTGGGTTCCTTACAAGTCTAACCCTAAAGGACCCAAAAGAAAATGGGTACCAAAACCCCCACCCCATGTTTTTGATATAGGTGAGGGATCTCTCAAGACGTGAGAGATTTGGTGCCTTGATGGTGGATGCACTTGGACTTGATGGACACATATATAGATGCATCGCTATCAAGGAGCGTTGGTGGGACAACCACCAAGTTAGGAGCTTTGGAGTTGGTAACAATATCTAAACTCCTACTTTTCATGTTCATGCTTGTTCATTCATAATATTCATAGCATATTCATGTTTTGTGTTGTATGTGCTTCATGTGGTAATACCATGCTTAGATGTAGTTTTTATCAAAACTTGTTTTATACATGTACAAATGGTGAGTTACACGTGATTTATATATGTTTGCACTTCATGCTCATTTGTACCCACTATATGCACATGTATAGACTAGTTTTGATGATTCTCATTTATACATGCTTTGCCTATTTTTATGTTTTTACTTCATGTATATGTATTTTTATTCAAATCTAATAAATATACATGTATACCCGTGAGTCTTTTGCCTTCATGCAAATACCTTTAATAGACTCTTTTTATATTTGGGATATGTATGTGTATTTTAGGATTGGATAAATCATACATATACCTAGAAGTTTGTTTGTTTTATTGAAAAATGATTTTTCATGTTTTTGTAAAAATTTGATACATGATCTCTTTTGAGCCTCAATGACTATTTTCATGAAAATATCATTTACATAACCTTTGAACACGCATCTTTTACTTTTCAAGATAATTTTGAGCTTTATGGACTATGAGTGCTTGAACTTTTATGTACTTAGTATGATTCATGAAATATATATGCTTTGATTTCATGTTTTTGAAGGATCTTTAACTAGTTTTTCAAAAATTATTTTAACTAGTTAATTGTTCTTCATTTGGTAGAGCTTTTCAAACAAAGCTTATTTTTCAAATCTATTTTGAAAACCCCTACCATCTATGGGCGGATGGATGGGCGTGTATGCCTTGTGAGCTTAATTAACAAATCCTTTATCTTGTGCATATAAAGGGAAGGTATAGATTATGATTTATACACTATTTTCACTTCATTATTTCAATTGGTATCATAATTTCATTTGGTATCTCAATTGATATATTTTGTATACTCATAAGTTTGTTTATATATATATATATATGTATGCCTTCAATGTCAATTTCTATTATCATACATATATATATGATGTTTCTAGTGCTTACTTTACAATTGGTATTCATATTTAAAAGCACAAAGTTTATAAAAAAAAAAAATTGATCATTATTTTAAATTGGTATCAACATGCTTCAATTTCAAATTTGTTATAAATTTCAATTGGTATCAATATGTTTTACAATAATGATTATTTTCGATTTGGTATCTTAAAATTTGGTTGTTTTACAAGAGCTCTGATACCTTTAAAATTTTTTTAAAAAAAATTAATTAAAAAAAAATGTTTTGATATGTATTTCCTATATGCAAGGAGAGCTTAACATCTCTTCTACATATAGATTCATGTTGAGTATATTATAAATTGAGGAGCTTGACAACTCTTCTTTATATGATATACGTATGTAGGGGGAGCTTCACATCTCCTCTTATGCATTACATAATATGTGTTATGTGAATTAGGGCTTGTCATCCCTTCTTCATGTAATGCATATGTGTAGGGAAGCTAACTTAGCGTCTTCCTCTTCATGAATGTATATCGCATATAAATCTTTATTGATTAATTTGTATTACCCCTTCTTGATCTCTTTGTTTTTGACAAAAAGGGGGAGAAAAATTTGTTTGATTTGATTTTACTTTGACCCCTTTGTTGATGATTGACAAAAAGGGGGAGAAGTATTTGAGTTTATATGCATGTTTTCATTGCTTAAGGGGGAGAAGTATTTGTCTTCCTTGTTATTTATGCATATAAGTTTTTATTTTGCAAATAGGAGAAAAAGAATTTGATGCATGTTTATCTCCATCATTTGCATACATATTCATGTGCTTCATTGAATATCTATTATTTTGTGTTATGCATGAGTTAAGGGGGAGCTTCTTTGAAGCTTTACTTTAATCCATGCATATTTAACTCCATGAGTTTTGTCATCATCAAAAAAGGGGGAGATTGTTGGCCCAAAGGCCTATCACCCTAGTTTTGATGATGATCAACTCATGAAGTTATGTTTACTAATGATCTTGTGTTTAATTAGTGACAGATTCATTATCAAGATCTTAGTAGGTGCATAGCTCAACAAAGGATAAAATGTCAAGATTTGGAGCTAGCACGGTGTGATCCAAGGAGCTTTTGGATCAAACTTGGACCAAGTCAAGAAGATGAGAAGCCTTCAAGTGAAGACTTCAAGAAGATGAAGACTTGTGTCTAGGTATAAGATTTTATTTTTTGTTTTAGTTAAAAATGTAAAGGATAGAATAGTGGTGGATTGCTCAAGTACATATATACACACACACTCTTGATAGAATTGTTTTCATAAAAGATTTTTTGGTTTAGAAAAGATTTTTCATTTTAGAAAAAATACAAGTTTGGTTTTTGGTATTTTCATATATACATATCTTTCAACCAAAACCAAGTTTATGCTTATTGTCAAAAACATGAATATTTCATCTTGATTGTGTAGTGGATCATATCCATACACACTATGCCTTAAAATGAATTATAATATCTTGTTTTTGTATTTGAAGATGTTTTGGAAAAACAAAGTTTAGAAAACATGTTTTGAAAAATACAGTTTTTATCATGAGCCAAATATTTTCAACTTACAAAAATAGTCCAATCTTTTATAACATGCATTGATTTTGTGCAAGCATGTTTGATTATCAAAGTATATTGGTTAAACTATTTTTGTAGATTTTTATGTATTTTATGGGATTTTATTTGAGCCAAAAAGACTAACTTTTTAATCCCTAAAAACTGTTTCAGGCTTCGGATAAGTCGACTAGTAGCCTTTATAAGTCGACTAATCCTGAAGTCGGCCAACCGGACCGGTCGACCGACGTGCACAAACATGCACGCCTTTGTGTACTGGAGGACGGCCGACCGTGCCGGTCAACCGCTCCAGAGAGCTCTGCTCTCTGGAAAGTTCGGCCGACCGTACGGGTCGACCGACCAAGAGTTAGACTCTCAGCTCCAGTGGGTCGGTCGACCCAGGCGGTCGACCGTGGCTCCAACGGTCTGATTTCTGACCGTTGGCGGTCGACCGCACGGGTCGACCGGCAGCTCTGACAGACCCCAACGGCTATATTTTTCTGGCCTATAAATTTGGGGGTTTGGTCATTGTTTTGAGCCAAGATTTTAGGAGAGCTTTGAGCCAGTTTTTCCCATTCTTTTAAAAGGGTTTTCTCCACATATTTGAGTGCAAATACTTCCAATCAAAAGGGAAGATTTTACCAAGAGTGTTTTAAGTGATTCTTTGAGTTTTCTTCCACCACTCTCATCCTTGTTTTTCTCACACCACACTTGAGCCATCCATTGATTATTCATCCTATAGGTGTTTTGTAGTGAGATTGTTTTTAGGTGATCAAAGTGTTGTGATCACCAAAAACTTCATTTGTTTCTTTGAGGAGGTGGACGTGTGTGTCCGTGTTGTTTCGAGTTCGGATGCGAACTTCGTGTTTGAGGTGCGGCCTCGGCGAGCTAGTGAGCTTGCGGTGTGTACGGGACTAGGGAGTCCGAGGGCTTGTAGGTGTTGCGGCACCGAAGAGAGATCCATTGGGATCTTGCATAGTGGAAATCCTTCATGTGTCGAAGGCGGGGATGTAGAGCAAGTGTGCTCGAACCTCGAAACATACCCTTGTGTTTGCGATTGCTCACTCTCTCTCTCTTTGTCTCTTTTATATCTTGCATACTTTTATTGTGCTCAACTTTATATGCTAGATATTCATTTGTGCTTAAATTGATATATTTGCTTGGGTTTGTTTGCTAACACTTGTATTCAACCAAGAGAGCCAACGCGGCACCTCAACCCATTCAAGGGGAATCTAGAGGAGTTTGTCCAGAGCCCTTCACGGGGAATTCGGCAACACTCTTGTGTTATACGCGGTGTTTAGTGTAAAAGATTTAATTAGGTCATAATTGTTTTAGCTTCCGCATTATTTGCATCATTCATCATTAAGTGATCATTAGATTAGCCATCACCTATTCACCCCCCTCTAGGTGAACCTTACAGTTATGTGATTAGGGTTTAGTCATCTCTTTTTCATGTAATGCATGTATGCAGGGAGAGTTAACTTTACATCTCTCCTCTTCATAAATGTATATCGCATATATATAACTTTATTGTTTGATTTGACAAAAAAAAGGGGAGAAGATTGTTTTTGAGAGTTTATTTACGCCCCTTTGTTGATGAATTGACAAAAAGTGGGAGAAGTATTTGATGAAGTTTATATATGCATGTGATGATCGGGGCGGAACTAGCACTCAAAAGTGTGTATTTATGAAATCAATGAAAATATGTATGTGTGCTAATGTACCCTCGATACTTCCGTTATAGCATTGGCTTAACGGGTCGAATCCACAGGGAAGGGAGGCGATAGAAGCATTAACAGTTTTTATTCACGTTGTATGTTAACAATTCTTCTTTGTTGAAAGAATGACAAAGAATGAAAAGAAAAGAAAAGGAAATCCAGAATGTGGTAGGTGAGGAGAGCGATGAAAACGTCGATTTAAAAATAAAATAGAAAGTGGTTTGGAAAACAAATTGGAAAAGAAGATGAAGCTTGTAATCAAGAAAATGAAAACAAAGACAAACAAAGAAGCGGTGAAAACAACAATGAAAAGAGTTTTGGAAATAGTTTCTAAAACAAGATAAAAGAAAAACTCATGGCTACTAACTACTAATTGTTTCACTAACTATGCTAACCTCTTCATGATAGTTCCCTCACATTTTGATCCTCAGCCATCACTAATCCTTGGCTTCAAGAGACGATACAAAGCATGGCACATAGATGGTTCATCACAATCAAACTTGCATCAAGATCAAGCTAATACAAGCATTAACTCATCAACCATTAAAAGAAAGCATGAAATAAGAGAGAGTTAGCTTGGTTAGCAAGTTAGATGTTAGAACCCATCATCATGAGCCATCATCAATGGCTCTTGCAAGAGCAAGGCCTTAGTAGAGGCTACTTGATTCATGTGGATTATCAAGTAAGTGGTTAGATGGTTAGTGGTTAGTAGTTAGATTGCCATGAGAAGAAAAATTAGCAAAACATCATGTAGAAGATGAAGAAGATTACAAAGGAGGAGAAAGGAGGCACCTTTACATAGACTGTCACCATCTATTACATCAATCCCTCTCTCTCTCTATGAATCTCTCAGCCCTACTACAATGATCTAAAAAGAAATGAAAATACAAGAGAAATGAAGAGCACCTACCTACACTATACTAAACTTCTCCTAGAATCAGAACCTACTCCTAAAAATGAAGACTGCCTGCGTTTTGAGCCTCTACAGGGGTTTTTATAGGCAAATTCAGCTTCTAGAAGACGAGACGGAGCCACGTCAAAACTCGACGCGTGGGTCCACCAAAATGCCGCGGAAGCTCGGCATTTGCCACGTTTTCTCGGCACTTCCAGGGAGTTAAATCCCTGGTTTTGGTGCGGGGATCCATCTTGCTTCGAGGAGCTTCTTGGTATATTCTGTTTCGGGTAATTTCGTCCGCATATTCGTCTGACGTGCGCAAGAGGCTAGGTTCGACGTATCTTCTAGATAATCCCTTGCTTGGCCTCCAAGTAATGCGGATTTAATTACCCTAAATTGGGTTTAATTAAGCTCTTATTACACCTTTGCCCTTGAACTTTGGATTTACCTGCAATAAAGATCAAAACACGATTTAAACCGACAATTTATTCATAAATCGGTGGGAGAATGCGATATAATAATGCAGAATTGTAGACTGATCATACCCCCACACTTATCTTTTGCTCGTCCCGAGCAAAATAAGAAAAGAAAACTATACTACAAATGTTATTACACCACTTTCGCAGGTGACGCGATTGCACTGAGCGTGTGCAACAAGCCGTTAAACCTCTAGGTTACCCTAGAGGAGAAGTGTTGTCTCCTGAGGGTTTTCAGCGGATTGCACCCACAAAATCCATAAAGAAAGAAGACAAATGTTAGTATTTTGAAAACACATTTTGAAAGAGAGACATGTTTTCAAACTATTTTTGCAAAAATATAAGTGATCTAAGGTCATAAGTCCACCAAAAATTATTCTTTCTTAAACTTAGTCTCTATGCAAGATCTTGTCTTCAATTAAGGTAAGAATTCAAAATTGGATTGAATATTTTATCCTTCAAAAAACCTAGATAATATGCACTTTGTGATAGTGAAGATTTCTGGGATTTCAACTCCGACCATCAAGCCATTTATTCATATATATATATTTTATTTATTTTTTTCTCTCTTTTTTTTTCTTCCCTTAGTTTTCTTAGGCTTTCTAGTTCACCCATGTAATGAGTCTATAACCGATTACTCCCAGACCAGACGGTTTTAGGGCACCAGATGAGAAAACATCCCTCGGGTTTAAGGACTCGAGTAAACAAGGCCACAAAACTAACGGGGATTATTTGATTCTTTTGACCACCGTTAGGCGTGAATAATTATACTTCTTGAGGCATAGTTATCCAGCTTAATAAGTGATTTTTTTTAAATTTAATTTTATTTTTTTATTATGGCAATTTAGGTCTTTGTTTCCATCCCAAAAATGTGTAAGTGTGAAGTGCATACTATCTAAGGCAAAAAATTCAAGATAAAATTATCTTTCCAATTTATCTTACTTAGCCTATAATTTTAAACAAGATCCATTATTTTGACTAGGTTTAAGATGTCATAATTAAAGCTTTCTTAATTTCTAAGATCATCTTAATTTTCTTAAAAATAGATCAAAACTTTGTCTCTTATTTCTAAAAGTTTTTAAAGAAAGAGAAAATTCCTATACAAAGGAGAAGATTTCTAAAAGTATCCTAAAAGAAGTATAAAAGAAAGAAAATCTAAAAACTATATGTTAGTTAACCCTCCCCCACACTTATCTCATGCATTGTCCTCAATGCATCGTGATGTATGTATGCATGAAACAAATAAAGAGGGAAGGAAAAATCACCTCAAGGTGGTGGTTCCGGTGGTGGTCTGATTGGTCCACGAAATTGCGTGGAGTCCGGAGGAACCCACCAGAGACCTCAAGAATACAACCCACTAGAATGATGTATATATTTATGATTTTTATTAAGAATTTTACTCCATCCAATTTCCAAATTTTCAAAATAATTTCAGAGTCAAATTTATCAACACCTTTGTCCCAGAATGAAGTATAAAAAGATGGAATGATTGATTTGGACTCAGGAAGCACATGAACTAATACCGACTCAGGAAAATGACTTAAATCAAGTAAAGGTTCGGGAGTCGAGATCGGTTCAGGAAGTGGGTCCAAATCAAGAAGATGAAATCAAGTCCACATTCATTTCCCCATGATGGAATGTGACTATCTAAGATTGGTGATTCAAGTTCAGGAAAGACAGGTATGGGAATCAAAACTGACTCTAAAATGTTACTCAAATTGGGTAATAGGATAGGAGTCAATAATGATTCAGGAATTTGAACTGGATCACAAATTTGAGTATCAAAGTCACATTCCTCATTGAGTTCGATTCCACAAAAATGAGAACTTGCCAATTTATCAATGGGACTTTCAAAAGTATGAAATTGGTCAAGTTCAATATGATCATCATAAATGATTGGTGATTCAATTTCATAATGTACTGGTACTGGATCCAATACTGACTCGGGAAAAGGATTGAAATCAGGTGAAGACACCGGAGTCATAATTGAATCAGAAAGTATAATTGAATCACTAATTTGAGGTTCATGATCATATTCATGCTCAAGTTCAATTTCATGAAAAGGATAACTTGACAAAATGTCAATGGGATCTTTAACATTTGAAGTTTGGACAAGTTCAGATGGGTGTGCTGAAATTGAATCTTGATTTTCAAAACAACATGACTCTTTGGCTCTAACAGAATGGTTAGTGACATCAGGAATGGTCAAACGATGAGAACGGAGACTTTTGACCATCATATCGATGTCATGATTACGAGCGTTTTGAGCCTGAGTCATGACTTCAAGCATCTTTTCATAGTTGATAGGTTCATCGTTTTGTTGAAAAGATGAAGTGTTGTTTTGGAATTGGTGGTGAAATTGTGAGTCCATCAGATTTTGTGATTGTTGTTTGGACTCACGCATACTCATTTCCAAAATTGATGGTTTTCTATTTTGGACTGGTGGAACTGAGTATGAATCTTGAAAATGTTGTGGAATTAGAGAGGCCCTCATTTTCTGAAGTTGTCGCTCGACCTCTTGTAAATTGATTTCTATACTCTTTTCTGACTCAGATTTTTCTTCAATGGGAGGTCCAGAAAAAGGAGTATAGGAAGCGAAATCAGGGAATGAATATTGTGTTAATTGTGGACAAGGTGGACATGGGGGACAAGGAGGTTGAAAATTAAACTCGGGGGAGGTGAATCCCCATTGACTCTGTGACGAGTTGAAATTATTTTGAAAATTATAGTCATAAGAATGTGGGAATGGGTTGTATTGATTCGGATAAGGCCAACCTGGTGTATTTGGTTGGTGCATATTATAAAAAGCCGGGTTGAAATTATCCGAATCGAACGGGGTCGGTGTGAAATATGGATTCATGTTAGGATTGAAAGAATTGTTATTATTGAATTCCATTTCACAAATAATCACAAAAAAAAAATCAAACAACAAACAAAAAGAAAAAATCAAAACCAAGCCTAGAGTAGGGTTGACCTAGACCTAGACGACTCTTAATGAGTCCGAGATGTCCCTAAGGCCAACGTCTATCAATTTTTATTAGGGCTTGGGTTGTGTGAGCGGGGAGGTGGTTTTTGGGCTAAGGAAGGGTGATAAAATCCCCACCTTATCTTGTATGGGTTTTGCCTTTAATTTCAATTTGTGCAAATGTGCAATATAGACAATAGTATAACACAAAGCGATAAATCACCCACGTGTTTGTCCTATGCTATATGCAATGCCATATGTACACCTCCATCCAGATCACAACAATAGAACAAAATACAGTATATTGGAATTGAATTGACACGTGCCTAAATGCAAATGTCTAAACCGTTTTAAAAACGTCCAAATACCGTATTTTAGTTCTTTAGTTTATTACGGTGTGTAGGCAATCAAAGCAGAAAATATAGCAGTACAAATCTACTAGCTATTACAATGAACACATCCCAGCACAACAAGATACACAATGTTCACAAAATGGCTGTGTTTTCGCGGCAAAAGTCGCGGTTGCGCGGCAGTTCTTTAAAAGCTGGGGCCCTTCTTTCAAGAGCAGGGAGATGTAAAGCTAATGTTTATTCTGCAATGTTTAGCACATGCAAAGATTGTCCTGCACACCAAAACAGAGAAGACAATGTTAACAAAAACGTGAAAACAAAACCATTCCCTTCCCTGGTAACGGCGCCAAAATTTGATGATCGGGGCGGAACTAGCACTCAAAAGTGTGTATTTATGAAATCAATGAAAATATGTATGTGTGCTAATGTACCCTCGATACTTCCGTTATAGCATTGGCTTAACGGGTCGAATCCACAGGGAAGGGAGGCGATAGAAGCATTAACAGTTTTTATTCACGTTGTATATTAATAATTCTTCTTTATTGAAAGAATGACAAAGAATAAAAAAGAAAAGAAAAAGAAATCCAGAATGTGGTAGGTGAGGAGAGCGGTGAAAACGTCGATGTAAAAACAAAATATAAAGCGGCTTGGAAAACAAATTGGAAAAGAAGATGAAGCTTGTAGTAAAGAAAATGAAAACAAAGACAAACAAAGAAGCGGTGAAAACAACAATGAAAAGAGTTTGGGAAATAGTTTCTAAAACAAGATAAAAGAAACACTCATGGCTACTAACTACTAATTGTTTCACTAACCATGCTAACCTCTTCATGATAGTTGCCTCACATTTTGATCCTCGGCCATCACTAATCCTTGGCTTCAAGAGACGATGCAAAGCATGGCACATAGATGGTTCATCACAATCAAACATGCATCAAGATCAAGCTAATACAAGCATTAACTCATCAACCATTAAAAGAAAGCATGAAATAAGAGAGAGTTAGCTTGGTTAGCAAGTTAGATGTTAGAACCCATCATCATGAGCCATCAATGGCTCTTGCAAGAGCAAGGCCTTAGTAGAGGCTACTTGATTCATGTGGATTATCAAGTAAGTGGTTAGATGGTTAGTGGTTAGTAGTTAGATTGCCATGAGAAGAAAAATTAGCAAAACATCATGTAGAAGATGAAGAAGATTACAAAGGAGGAGAAAGGAGGCACCTTTACATAGATTGTCACCATCTATTACATCAATCCCTCTCTCTCTCTCTATGAATCTCTCAGCCCTACTACAATGATCTAAAAAGAAATGAAAATACAAGAGAAATGAAGAGCACCTACCTACACTATACTAAACTTCTCCTAGAATCAGAACCTACTCCTAAAAATGAACACTGCCTGCGTTTTGAGCCTCTACAGGGGTTTTTATAGGCAAATTCAGCTTCTAGAAGACGAGACGGAGCCACGTCAAAACTCGACGCGTGGGTCCACCAAAATGCCGCGGAAGCTCGGCATTTGCCGCGTTTTCTCGGCACTTCCAGGGAGTTAAATCCCTGGTTTTGGTGCGGGGATCCGTCTTGCTTCGAGGAGCTTCTTGGTATATTCTGTTTCGGGTAATTTCGTCCGCATATTCGTCTGACGTGCGCAAGAGGCTAGGTTCGACGTATCTTCTAGATAATCCCTTACTTGGCCTCCAAGTAATGCGGATTTAATTACCCTAAATTGGGTTTAATTAAGCTCTTATTACACCTTTACCCTTGAACTTTAGATTTACCTGCAATAAAGATCAAAACACGATTTAAACCGACAATTTATTCATAAATCGGTGGGAGAATGCGATATAATAATGCAGAATTGTAGACTGATCAGCATGCTTATTTCATTTCCTCGTTTTATACAAAAAGGGGGAGAAATTTTTTGAGAGTTTTATATATGCATGTTTCTTTTCTTATTAAATGCATATATGTTTTGTTTATGCAAAAATGGGAGAAGTATTTGGAGAGTTTATTTATGCTTATTTCCTCATTTATGTATATATGTGTTATTTTGTTTATGAGCATTCATTGCATATCTTTATGTTTATTGCTATGTATGAGTTAAGGGAGAGTTTCTATGAAGCTTAACTTTAATCCATACATAAATAACCCAATGAGTTTTGTCATCATCAAAAAGGGGGAGATTGTTGGCCTAGAGGCCCTTCACTCTAGTTTTGATGATGATTAACTTATGTAGTTATAGTTTACTAATAATCTTGTGTTTAAATAGTTTCAGTGATTGACCAAGATATTGTTGGCCCAGAGGCCTTCCACTCTAGTTTTGATGATGATTAACTCATGTAGTTATGTTTACTAATAATCTTGTGATGTTTAGTTTCAGATCTTTAATCAAGATATTAGTAGGTGATTAGCTTCAACAAAGGAGTTTTTTGAGCTATCACATGGTGATTCAAGAGCCCGAGCATCAAAGATCATATATAGCACTCGTTGGAGTCAAGCTCGGTGGATCACGGTTTGGATCGAGTCGACTTGGAGACTGCGCTCTACAAGAAGACCTCGGTACATAGTTTAGTTTATAGTTTAGATCCATTTGTTAAAGATTAGATAGTGTGGTATGCTCAAGTTCACAACACACACACGTTTCATGTTTTCGGTTTTGGTTTAACCGATCTTGGTTTTCATGAATAGATAGTATCAATACAAGTTTATATGGTTTAATGTATATTAGATATGTTCTATATACATGTATGCTTCATATCTTAGACAAACTTATTTTGATATGCCTATTCATGTGTTTGGAGTTTTGTGTTTTAACAAAACATATTTTCGAATTTAATATCAAAAACAATGATATATATATCTTTTATGTATATTGGATTATATCCATATACAACATGCTTCAAATTGTTTAAATATCATGTTTTTGTATTTGGATGAGTTTTGGACAAAACGAATTTTTAATTCAAAAATCTAAGTTTTGGAAAATACGGAATTTGGTTTTCGGCAAAATTTTCATAACACAAAAAGAGTTCAAAATGTTTGTAACTTGGTTTGATTTTTACTCAAACAAGTTTGTATTTCAAATATCTTGTAAGAACTTATTTTTGCGGAATTTTAAGAGATTTTATGGAATTTTATTTTAGCTAAATAGTCAAACTTTTAATCCCTTAAGTTTTCTGTTCTGGCTTCTGCCGGTCGACCGACGTGCACAGAACGTGCACGCCAGGTCTGCTGGAGGGCCTGTCGACCGAGACGGTCGACCGCCAGAGAGTTTCTGCTCTCTGGAAAGCCCCAGTCGACCGGGTCGGTCGACCGGCAGAGAGCTCTGCTCTCTGTTCCAGGCTGCGGTCGACCAAGCCGGTCGACCGAGGCTCCAACGGTCGGATTTTTGACCATTGGAGGTCGACCGGGCCGGTCGATCGACAGCCGTCTGAGCTGAAAATTTGCCCCAACGGCTAGTTTTTATTGGGGGTTATAAATACCCCATTTGAGGCCAGTTTTTAAAAATATTTTCAAGAGCAAAATTTCACCTATTCTCTAGTGTTTTAAAAGCAAGTTTTCAAAAGAGTTTATTGATTTTAAAGATCATTGTTTATTTGTTTTCAAGAGTTGGAAAAATCAAAGAAAAATATAGATTTGGGATATTTGCTTTGTTCTTCATTTCTATCAAATACTAAGTTGTTTTCCCAAGTATTTTTCCTTTTGATTTGTTTTCCAACATCTTGATTTTTCACACTTGAGCTATATCTTCTATCCTATCTATTTAGGATCTTTGTTTTGTGGAAGAGATTTGTTTGTGGTTGGGATAGACCACCTAGATTGTAACCCTCCTTACTTGTGTTATCCCTCTTGTGTAGAGGTTGATTGTGGAGTGGTGGTTGGCTCCCTCTAGTGAGAGGTGGAATTGGTGTTTAGCTCCCTCTAGTGAGAGGTGGAGATTGAGTTTGTATCCCTCTTAGTAAAGAGGTGGATTGTGGTTGTTTGGCTAAGTGCCTACCCCTCTTGTGTGAGGTAGTGTTTGTGTTGCCTCTGCGAGAGGTTGTATCGGTTGAGAGAGGAGTTGTGTACTTCCGGTTGTAGTTGCCCCAAATCCTCAGTGGAGGTTCCCTGTGTGGGAGTCCTGTGTGGACAAGTTAGTAGATTGGAAATCCTTCTGGGTGAAGGCGGGGACGTAGAGCTGGGTGCTCGAACCTCGAAACACATCTTGTTGTTTGCGTTTGATCCATTTACTCTTAACTCTCTCTCTTTACTTTTTGTGCCTTGCATCATTTCATATTGCTCATTCATATTATATACTTGGCTTGTTTGTGTGTGCCTCACTTGTGCTTAACCACGAGAGCTTCATATAGCGCCTCAACTCTTATTTAGAGGAATCAAGAAGAGTTAGTCCAGAGCCCTTCACCGGGAATTCGGCTACACTCGTTGGTTGCATTAAGTGTTGTTGCAATTAGTTTTTAAATTTCCGTATTTAGTTCACTAGATTAGTAGTACACCTATTCACCCCCCTCTAGGTGTACTTTCAATTGGTATCAGAGCCTACGCTCCTGATATTTGGTTTAACCACTTAGGAGTGTGATCTTGGTTAGCTAATCTATCATTTACATTTACACATATATTTGTTTACACACACTCATGGATTGCTTGACACCTCCCATGTTTGATGTCTCCATCATTGACATGTGGAAATTTAGGATGTCCATGTATTTGAAAACCCTAGGCTTGCATGTTTTCATTATCGCTACCAAGAAATCCTATCTTGGTAATAGCAAGCATATAGAGGCCAATACACAAGCCCTTGAGGCACTTAGAAGCACGCTTAATAAAGAATATCTGTGCTTAGTTTCTAACTGTGATTCCGCCTTTGTAGTGTGGAACACGTTGACCTCCTCTAAGCTTCAATTGTCAATCCAAACAGAGGATGAATCTAGTAGAGAATCCGAGCAACAATGCTACATGGTCCAAGGGAATGACTCCCTTGAGGTATATTCAGAATCTCAATTAGATTGTGATGCTAGTTCTTCTTGTGATGATTATGTTGATCCAAATGTTTTGAATGAAGAACTATCTATTGTATGTGAAAAATTGTTAGAAAAATACAATCTTTTGAAAAAGAAGTCTTTTGCTTTAAATAAAGAAAATGAGAATTTATCTTCTACACTTGACTTGGTTTTGCAAGAGAAAGTGGAGATTTCTAATGAAAGAGATTCATTGAAATCTAGACTAGATCTCGCCCTAAAAGAAAATGAATTTTTGAAAAATAAAAATAATTGTGAAATAATTTTGAAGAAAAATGAATCTTTATCTTCAAAACTTGATTTTGTTGTAAAAGAGAATGACTCTTTGAAAATAAAAATTGCTTCAATTTCAAAGGATTTAGAAGTTTGTTTAAAAAAAATGAATCTTTGAAAAATAATATGGATACACATGTTTGCCATGCTAGTGTAGTTTCACCTAGCTCACCTATTGCATGCTCCACTTCTTCTATAATTGAAAATGATATAAATTTATTAAAGAAGAATATGGATTGTTTGGGCTCCACTTTGAGCCATTGTGCTTTGAACCATACACGTTTGGAATCCATGTTTCGAAAGAAATAAATTTCATCTTTGCATGCATACCATACACGGCATACACATGCTCCTCACGTACACATCCATAACACGATGTATGCTCATGTGTACACTTGTACACATTGTGGACGTAAGGGCCACCTTACTAAATTTTGCTATGATAAGATACATGATGTAAATTTAGCAACTAAATTTGTTTGGGTTAGGAAAGGAACTAACCTTCATGGACCCAAAAGAGTGTGGGTACCAAAAACCACCCCTATTGTATTTGATGTAGGTGTGGGCTCTCGTATGACGTGAGAGTGATGGTGCCTTGAGGTGGATGCCTTCCGAGCTTAAAGAGGACAATTTGGATGCATCACTTTCAAGGGAAGTTTGGTGGGAGGACCACCTTGGTTTGGAGATATGGAGAGTTGCCCTCGTAGGATTTGGTAACGATCTCTTACCCTCTTTATTGTTTACATGTTTTTTTCATATCATTGTTTATAGCATGTTTTGATGTTTATTGATTATTATGATAATGCCATGATATTTAGATTAGTGATATACATGATTAGTTATTTGAGACACCCATGTTTAATATGGACCCACATTTTGTGTTCTCTCCATGTTTTAGCTATCATGTTTATCATAGATCTAATGCATATACATTTGTCATAATGATCTTATGAGTTTTTGTTTTGATTGCCATGCTTCATGTCTTGATTACTCGTTTGAATGTTAGTTTTCATTAAAAATAGGATATATACTTGTACAATTAGTGAGCCACAAATAGATCATTATATGTTTGTGCTTGAACGCTCATTTGTACCTATTAGATGTACTAGTATAGTCTAGTTTTGATGATTCATACATTTGACTTGTATTCCCATTTTTATGCATGCTTTTCATGTCTATATGTTTAACTTCATGTATATGCCTATTTTGTCAAAACTTAAGATATACATGTATACCCCTTTGAGTCTTTTTTGCTTTTCATGTAAACTTTTATTTTAGACTCAATTGTGTTTAGGGACATGTATGTATACTTCCAGTTTAGACTAAACATACATATACCTTGAAATCTATCTAGTTTTGATGATTTTCATGTTTTAAGGAATTTCTTAGTGAGCTTGATGATTAAGACGGGAAAGGTGTTGTATTGTGGAGTATAATTTGCACACAAAATATATTCAATGAAAAGAGAGAAGGTTTAGAATCAACCTTAGTGCTTGTTTACTCCACAAATGTATTTGATATGATTAATATACCCTTTCCAATCTCCGTTATAGCAAGGGCTATACCGAGTCGATTCTCAGGGAGAGCTTGCGATGGAAGCGTTACGGTTCGTAGTGAAGAAAGAAAACGAAGATTCTTCTTTGTATTTACACAAATGCAAGAAGCGTGGAAAAGAATATGAAAGAATGGGTGGATTTGTGCATTATGAAAAAATGAAAAGAAATCAAAACAAGATTGGCTTTGGAACTAGAACTAAAAGAAAGAAAACTTTGAAGAAGACTTTAAAGATGAGAAAACCATGACTAGCTAACCTTACTTCCTTGCTAAACTTACTAAACTCCGTGATGGTGAATGCATGCCTCATGTTGATTCATCGGCAAAGATTTGTCTTGCGTGTTGGTCTAATTACTTTCCCACTTGGATGACGGGTGATCATTCTTGGACTTGTCTTGTAGCCTCATAGATGTCATTGGCCTACAAATTAGACTTTCAATAATGGAATCAAAAGAGCTACACTCAAGGGATGCTAAGGAAGAAGATACAACATTCATTAATGGAAGTAAAGAAGTTGTACAACAAATAGCATATTGGTGATCCATCTCCATGTTCCATCAAGGCACTTGTTCTAGACAAGGCTCTAAATGAGGCACATATGAATCATATGGAGAATTACAACAAGATACTTGCCAAGCATGAAAGTAACCCATCGGAGAAGAGAAGACCATACAACTTGCAAGATTAAAGATAGCAATCACCCATGAGTTAGTAGTTAGCAAGGTAAGTAGTTAGCTAGCCATGAGAAGAAAGAATTAGCTACTAGCCATTACAAAAGAAAAGCAAAGCATGAATAAAATTGCAAGTAAAGTAAAACTAGAATTAAAGAAAGCAAGTAAAGTTACTAGAAAATGCTCAAGTAGAGAGAAGAGAATGGATGAATCCTTGCTTCACAAGTTGTCACTCCTTGATGTACACAAGCTTTCTCTCTCTTACAACTCTCTTTTGCAGAATTTCTTGGGAGGAGAAGGAGATCTAAAGAACTAAAAACCTAGAGAAAAATCCTACAAAAATTACAAGCATCTACTCTCTAATCTCTCCTCTTCACGTTCTCCTCTTTTTCGCAGGTCCTTGGTCCAGTATTTATAGCCTCAGAGAGAAGTCTCCAGAAGACGAACAGGTGGCAGAAATCTGGGACTCAACGGCCCAGATTTTTCCGCAAAAACGCGGGAAATTGCGACACTTTTGTGGCCGTTGGATCCCAGATTTTTGTTACAAGTTTGTTACGAGGTTGTTATCCACGTGGCCTTCTAGAATCTTGAGCTGGCGTGTAGAATTCTCTAGATCCTGGATTCAAATTTGGGCTCTCTTTTTGGGCTTTGAATTAATCTCTTTTAATTATTGCTAATTAAAGAGATTTTGGGCCTTTTCTCCATTTGAGTGTGGACCTGCAAAAATATAGAGAAGATGAGTAAAAATCATATTTTTATTTGCAAAAATGCATGGGAATGATATGATAAAATATGCAAAATTGGATCACAATCACACCCCCACACTTATTCTTTTGCTCGTCCGAGCAAAACAAAGAAAAGAAAAACTATACTACCAATTTATTACACCACTTTCGCAGGTGACGCGATTGCACTGAGCGTGTGCAACAAGCCGTTAAACCTCTAGGTTACCCTAGAGGAGGAGTGTTGTCTCCTGAGGGTTTTCAGCGGATTACACCCACAAAATCCATAAAGAAAGAAGACAAATGTTAGTGTTTTGAAAATTCATTTTGAAAGAGAGACATGTTTTCGAACTATTTTTGCAAAAATATAAGTGATCTTAGGTCATAAGTCCACCTATAATCATTCTTTCTTAAACTTAGTCTCTATGCAAGATCTTGTCTTCAATTAAGGTAAGAATTCAAAATTGGATTGAATACTTTATCTTTCATAAAACCTAGATAATATGCACACCGTGCTCAGTGAAAATTTCTGAGATTTCAACTCCAACCATCAAGCCATTTATTTATATATATATATTTTTTCTGCTTTTTCTTCCCTTAGTTTAGGCTTTCTAGTTTACCCTTGTAACGAGCCTTTAACCGATGACTCCCAAACCAGACGGTCTTAGGGCACCAGATGAGAAAACATCCCTCGGGTTTAAGGTCTCGAGTAAAAAGGCCACAAAACTAAAGGGGATTATTTATTTCCTTTACCACCGTTAGGCGTGAATAATCATGCTTCTTGAGGCACATTTATCCAACTTAATAGGTTTTTACCACCGTTAGGCGTGAATAATCATGCTTCTTGAGCGCATTTATCCAGCTTAATAGGTGATGTTTTATTTATATATATACACATTTTTTTCTTTTTTTTCTTTATTTTTATGGCATTTTGGTCTTTGTTTCCATCCCAAAAATGTGTAAGTGTGAAGTGCATACTATCTAAGGCAAAAAATTCAAGATAGAAATATCTCACCAATTTTACTTACTTAGCCTATAATTTCAAACAAGATCTATTATTTCAACTAGGTTTAAGATGTCATAATTAAGGCTTTCTTAATTCTAAGATACATCTTAATTTTCTTAAAAATAGATCAAAACTTTGTCTCTTATTTCAAAAAGTTTTTTTTTATTTTTTATTTTTTCTAAAAAGAAGTGTAAAAGAAAGAAAATCTAAAAACTCTATGTTAGTAAACCCTCTCCCACACTTATTTCATGCATTGTCCTCAATGCATCATGATATATGTATGCATGAAATAGGTAAGAGGTAAGAAACTTTTATTTACAAAAAAAGTGCAAAAAATTATTTACAAAGAATATATACAAGTATAACCATTACCTAGGCTTTTGGGTCGTTTTCCTCTGACCCGTTTCCCATCATTCCAGTGCGTCTGCTTTCGTGAGCTCAGTTGGGAAACGGTTTGAATTATTTTAGCCTTAGGTATTTCCAGATTCAATTTTTTATTATTATCATTCACCCTCATTCCACCACATTGTTCATTAAAAAATTCCTTATCCCACTCTCACTCTGAATCTCATCACTTCCAATGTTAAGGAAATTCAGCCCCTCTCTATACAATTCTTCAAAACTAAGGTCAACATCCGGAAGTGGACAATCAGCTAACCTACCCCGAGTTGACTCATCTAGATACATGATCTCATCAGCAAACAGGTCTTCAAAGGAAATATCAATCGGAGGTTCGGATATATTCACAGTTGGCTTATTGAAGGTGAAAATATCCAAATCAACTTTCCCTGTTGAAAGGGTACTCGGATAAGAGAATCACAAGATTTTGACTCATCTTTTGGATCTTCACCTTCTTCCTCACAATTGTTACTAATGAAGCTAACCTCAAATGTTTGATCTTTTATTTTACGAGGCTGTGTGTGGAAGACATTGAATTCATGAATCATGTTACCAAAGGTCAACCTTATTGATCCATTCCGGCAATTAATGACAGCATTTGTAGTAGCCAGGAATGGTCGTCCCAAAATGACAGGAATTTGAGCCCTTTGATTGGAATTAGACACTGGTTTTGTTTCAAGGACTACAAAGTTAACAGGATAAATGAATTCCCCAACTTTGACAAGGACATCGTGAATTTCCCCCTTGGGTCTAGTGACAGAGCGATCAGCCAATTGGATAGTCATTTGGGTAGGACGGAGATCACCTAACCCTAATTGTTGGTACACAGAGAAAGGCAGGAGATTGATGCTGGCCCCCAAATCAAGAAGTGCCCTATTAATGGTAGTCTGTCCTATGATGCATGAAATGGTGGGGCTACCTGGGTCTTTGTATTTAACAGGAGTTGGACCATTGAGCAGCTCATTGATGGATGATGCTAGGAAGACTTTTTTAGGAACTTGTGTTTTCCTCTTCTTGGTGCACATTTCCTTTAAGAATTTGGCATATGATGGCACTTGTTGTATGGCATCAAGAAGAGGGACATTGATTTGGACCTTATTGAACATTTCTTTTATCTTCTCCATGTGAGCATTTGTCTTGTTATTTGTAAGCCTATTTGGAAATGGTACAACAGGCTTATAGGGTTGCTCATCTACCTTTTCTTTACCCTTGGCTTTTGAAGTGGATGGCTCTGTACTAGAAGATGATTTGTCAGAAGCTGGTTGCACTAGGACAGGAGGTGTTGGCTTTGGTACTGGATGAGATGGTGGACTAGAAACCTTATTATCAACTTGTTTTCCAGATCTCAGGGTATGAATAGCATGACATTGACTGGGTCCTGAATCTTCCACTTCATTTAAAGGGAAGTGATGTTTGGGATTTGGCAATGGCTGGTTTGGGAACATTCCATTTTGTCTCTCAGCCAATTGCCTGATCTGGACCTTAACTTTATTCAACTCCTGCTGATGGTTCTTTGTAAAGGTTTCTAGCATTTTCCTCAACTCTGATATTTCTGAATTATTCTGGGGTGGATGTTGATAATACGGAGGCTGGAATTGTGATTGATAGTATGGTGGGTTCTGATATGGTTGTGAATGTGGTGGACTTTGAGATGGATGAACATACAGTGAATTATGATTGAAACTGGATGTGTGAGACTGAGCATTATATGGATATGGAAGTGGTGGCCTATGATGCTCAGGACCAGACTGACTCCCTGAAAAATTTGGATGGTTCTGCCATCCCGAATTATATGTGTTGGAGTATGGGGGTCTGGTAAAAGCTGCATTCATGTTCTCCTGATATGATTGGAGCTGATACAAAGGACACTCCTCAAAGACATGGTTAAGGTCATGACAGTAGGTGCAACCCGGTTTGATCACAGGTGATGGGTTGACCTGATTTACAACAGAATTCCCCTTTGACTCAAGCAGTTCTATCCTCTTCATCAATTGTGTGATCTTGGCTTCTACAGCTATAGAGGGTTCTATGGAGTGTGTACCAGTTCTGAAAGTGGGGGAGTGGTTTATCAGGACAAGACTCCCACTGAATGGTTTTCTCAGCTAGGCTTTCAAAGAGATCCCATCCCTGATGTTCATCTTTCTTCAAAAATTCCCCTTGGCACATGGATTCAAGGAGGGTTTTCGTTTGGTAATCTAGACCGTCATAGATAATCTGGCACAGACGCCATTTCTCTATGCCGTGATGAGGACATAGGGCTAGAAGGTCTTTGAAACGCTCAAGATACTTCCAGAAAGGTTCATTTGGTTCCTGCTTGAATTGCATGATATTCTTTCGCATGAGGGCTGTTTTGTGGATAGGATAGAATTTCTTAAGAAAGACTTTAACAAAATCCTCCCATGAAGATATGGAACTGACGGGAAGATTATAAAGCCATTTCTTAGCTAAATCCTTAAGTGCAAACGGTATGAACCGTAACCTAACAGCATCCTCGGTCAGTTGGGAAATTCTCATCATTTGGCATACCTCTTCAAACTCACGAATAAAGAGGTACGCGTCCTCAGACTCAAGACCATGAAATCGGAGAAGTGTATTAATGAATTGCGGTTTCAGCTCGAAGTGATTTCCATTAGATTCGGGGAGAAGAATGCAAGATGGAAGGGAGGTGCGAATCGGATAAAATCGATCTTGAAGTGAGACGTTGTTTTCCATAATGTCAAGTGGTTGTGTAAGTGCAAGTGTAGAAAGTCTAACAAGTCTTGCAGATTCTGAATCACGGAACCACTCTTGCATATACAATCACAAACAACGTGCACCGATCACACCAGCGAAAAAGAGAAAATAACAAACAATTAAAAAGAAAAATCAATCCAAGCTTCTAGGATTCCTGGACCTAGACGACTCCTAACTGATTAGATCGTCCACAGGAGGTTTAGTGTAGACTTTGACTATAAGCGAATCAGCCAGGGAAGGGCAAGGTTGGTGGGAGGTTTTCCGTCAGAGACGTTCCTTAATTAAGTAACCAGCAACCTTCGGGCTTTCGGCCCTCAATCCTTTCCTAGACACTGATTTTACAAAAGTCAATTTCCAACACTTTTCCCCCTTAGGATAATCTCCTAAGTGAGTCCGGATATCCCTAGGGCCAACGTCTATCAGTTTTTATTTACAAGCTTGGGATTGTGAGTGCTGGGGATGGTGGTTTTCGGGCTAAGGAAGGGGTGATAAAATCCCCACCTTATCTTATTTATGGGTATGCCCTTAAAATCGATTTGTGCAAGTGTACAATATCAACAAACAAGGTTCACTCAAGCGTAATTAAATCAAACAAAGAGTGAGTCCTAGTCTAGATGCAATGCGTACATACCTTGCCTCCAGCACTCTTCAACAGTAAAAGTAAAGAAATTGAAAGACACGTGCCTAGAGTGCAAATGTCTAAACAATTTTTAACGTTAACAACCAATTTTTTACTGTTGATTATTAGCAAATATAAGGTGAAGCATACAAGAAAAGAATTATTGCAGAAGCTGTATTTTGCAAAGCTGAAGACCCTGCAGAAAACTTGTCAGTAGTGAACTCAGGATTGCCGCAATCTGCGGCTGGGGCCGAGATTCTGCGGCAAAACTGAGGGATCCTGGTCTCTGCTTCTAGCAGCAGAGGCCCAGGTCCACTTATATGTCACTGCAATGCAAAGTGTCCTGTTTCTTCAACCTGTAACCTGCAACAGAGAAGAAGATTCGTTTAGTTCTTCACTTTAAACCAAAAACCGTTGCTCTCCCCGACAACGGTGCCAAAAATTTGATTAAGACGGGAAAGGTGTTGTATTGTGGAGTATAATTTGCACACAAAATATATTCAATGAAAAGAGAGAAGGTTTAGAATCAACCTTAGTGCTTGTTTACTCCACAAATGTATTTGATATGATTAATATACCCTTTCCAATCTCCGTTATAGCAAGGGCTATACCGAGTCGATTCTCAGGGAGAGCTTGCGATGGAAGCGTTACGGTTCGTAATGAAGAAAGAAAACGAAGATTCTTCTTTGTATTTACACAAATGCAAGAAGCATGGAAAAGAATATGAAAGAATGGGTGGATTTGTGCATTATGAAAAAATGAAAAGAAATCAAAACAAGATTGACTTTGGAACTAGAACTAAAAGAAAGAAAACTTTGAAGAAGACTTTAAAGATGAGAAAATCATGACTAGCTAACCTTACTTCCTTGCTAAACTTACTAAACTCCGTGATGGTGAATGCATGCCTCATGTTGATTCATCGGCAAAGATTTGTCTTGCGTGTTGGTCTAATTACTTTCCCACTTGAATGACGGGTGATCATTCTTGGACTTGTCTTGTAGCCTCATAGATGTCATTGGCCTACAAATTAGACTTTCAATAATGGAATCAAAAGAGCTACACTCAAGGGATGCTAAGGAAGAAGATACAACATTCATTAATGGAAGTAAAGAAGTTGTACAACAAATAGCATATTGGTGATCCATCTCCATGTTCCATCAAGGCACTTGTTCTAGACAAGGCTCTAAATGAGGCACACATGAATCATATGGAGAATTACAACAAGATACTTGCCAAGCATGAAAGTAACCCATCGGAGAAGAGAAGACCATACAACTTGCAAGATTAAAGATAGCAATCACCCATGAGTTAGTAGTTAGCAAGGTAAGTAGTTAGCTAGCCATGAGAAAAAAGAATTAGCTACTAGCCATTACAAAAGAAAAGCAAAGCATGAATAAAATTGCAAGTAAAGTAAAACTAGAATTAAAGAAAGCAAGTAAAGTTACTAGAAAATGCTCAAGTAGAGAGAAGAGAATGGATGAATCCTTGCTTCACAAGTTGTCACTCCTTGATGTACACAAGCTTTCTCTCTCTTACAACTCTCTTTTGCAGAATTTCTAGGGAGGAAGAAGGAGATCTAAAGAACTAAAAAACCTAGAGAAAAATCCTACAAAAATTACAAGCATCTACTCTCTAATCTCTCCTCTTCACGTTCTCCTCTTTTTCGCAGGTCCTTGGTCCAGTATTTATAGCCTCAGAGAGAAGTCTCCAGAAGACGAACAGGTGGCAGAAATTTGGGACTCAACGGCCCAGATTTTGCCGCAAAATCGCGGGGAAATTGCGGCACTTTTGTGGCCGTTGGATCCCAGATTTTTGTTACAAGTTTGTTACGAGGTTGTTATCCACGTGGCCTTCTAAAATCTTGAGCTGGCGTGTAGAATTCTCTAGATCCTAGATTCAATTTGGGCTCTCTTTTGGGCTTTGAATTAATCTCTTTTAATTATTGCTAATTAAAGAGATTTTGGGCCTTTTCTCCATTTGAGTGTGGACCTGCAAAAATATAGAGAAGATGAGTAAAAATCATATTTTTATTTGCAAAAATGCATGAGAATGATATGATAAAATATGCAAAATTGGATCACAATCACTTGATTGCATATTTTCATGATAATGTGTTTCACATATCTCTTGTACACTCGCCTTACTTATTATTTTCTCATGATTTTGTTTTCATGAGTATGATATGGGCTTTATGGATTTTGAGTGTTTAGTGATCATGTGATTTACTTGTTTTTCATGAAATATAATTTTATTTTATTCCTTACTTGAAGGATTTCGTACTAGTTTACAAGTTTTTCATATAACTAGTTGCGGTATTCTTCATTATAGTAGAGTTTTTCAAACATACTATATTTTCAAATCTATTTTGAAAACCCCTACCCATTAAAGGGCGGTTGGATGGGCGACCATGCCTTGTATACTCTTTATTGAAAATCATTTTTAACATGTGCATGAAATGGGTGGTAGGTAATATGAGTTATACACTTGATTCTAATTTAGTTTCAATTGGTATCATTGGATCCTTTCAATTGGTATCAATATTGACATTCTTTTGTATACTCATATATATGTTTTTTATATATGTATGTTTACTTTTCAAATAGTATAAATTTTGATTGGTATCTAATTTTTTTCATACATATATATGCTTTATTGTGCTTATTATATCTCTATATCATGAGCACAAATTTTGAGTTATGCTAAGCTTGATTTTAATGCATATCATATTTCAATTGATTAGTTTTCAATTGGTATCCTAATACAGGCTTATGCATTTTTTTTTTGGATTCATTAAAGGGGGAGAAAATTCGTATTTATCTTTCAATTGGTATTTAGTTTCCACTCCCATACTTTATGATGAAAAATGATTAAAAAAATTAATATTGATTTTAATTTGGTATCATTTGTTCTAAATGAAAATATTTACAATTGATATCAAGATGTTTACTTGTTTACTTTCAATTGGTATCAAGAAAGAATTGGTAATCGAGATTATCATATATCTTTCATTTTGGTATCAAAATTTTGATTGGTTTCTTTAAGATTTATTTTCAATGCCTCATTTACTTTCAATTGGCATTTCTTAAAATTTTTGTTGATGTGTTCACTTTCTATTGATATCATGATGCACTACATTGATATATTTTTTAAATTGGTATCTTGTTTGCTTTCATTTCACCCCTTATTGATATTATTTTTGTTTAAGACACAAAAGGGGGAGACCATTTTTTTATTGTTTTCTTTGACCCCTTTGTTGATGATTGACAAAAAGGGGGAGAAGTATTTGAGTTATATGCATGTATTATGATTATGCATGTTTTTTTATGGTATCAAGAGTGTTTGTTTATGTTTGTTGATATTGGTATCAAGAGTAATGATTACTAGTATCTAGAAACATAGTTCATTTGCTTTTTATTGAAACATAGTTTGTTTTTGATTGGTATCAAGAGCATTATTTAAAGAACATGTTTATAAAAGAAGAAATAATTTATTTGTATATTAAGAGCTTGTTTTATGCATGTTGATGCATTTCATGTTTGGTATCAAGAGCATGTTTTGTATTTGGTATCAAAAGCTTGTTTTATGCATATTTATGCATTGTCCATGTTTAATATTCATTGCATATATTTATTGTTTATTGCCATGCATGAGTTAAGGGGGAGCTTCCTTGAAGCTTAACTTTAATCCAAGCATATATAACTCCATGAGTTTTTTCATCATCAAAAAGGGGAGATTGTTGGCCCAGAGGCCTTCCACTCTAGTTTTGATGATGATTAACTCATGTAGTTATGTTTACTAATAATCATGTGATGTTTAGTTTCAGATCTTTAACCAAGATATTAGTAGGTGATTAGCTTCAACAAAGGAGTTTTTGGAGCTATCACATGGTGATTCAAGAGCCGAGCATCAAAGATCATATATAACACTCGTTGGAGTCAAGCTCGGTGGATCACGGTTTGGATCGAGTCGACTTGGAGACGGCGCTCTACAAGAAGACCTCGGTACATAGTTTAGTTTATAGTTTAGATCCATTTGTTAAAGATTAGATAGTGTGGTATGCTCAAGTTCACAACACACACAGTTTCATGTTTTCGGTTTTGTTTTAACCGATCTTGGTTTTCATGAATAGATAGTATCAATACAAATTTACATGGTTTAATGTATATTAGATATGTTCTATATACATGTATGCTTCATATCTTAGACAAACTTATTTTGATATGCCTATTCATGTGTTTGGAGTTTTGTGTTTTAACAAAACATATTTTCGGATTTAATATCAAAAACAATGATATATATATCTTTTATGTATATTGGATTATATCCATATACAACATGCTTCAAATTGTTTAAATATCATGTTTTTGTATTTGGATGAGTTTTGGACAAAACGAATTTTTAATTCAAAAATCTAAGTTTTGGAAAATATGGAATTTGATTTTCGGCAAAATTTCCATAATACAAAAAGAGTTCAAAATGTTTGTAACTTGGTTTGATTTTTACTCAAACAAGTTTGTATTTCAAATATCTTGCAAGAACTTATTTTGTGGAATTTTAAGAGATTTTATGGGATTTTATTTTAGCTAAATAGTCAAACTTTTAATCCCTTAAGTTTCTGTTCTGGCTTTTGC